>JBCEWC010002867.1:0-32393 GCA_038996855.1 Solanum aculeatissimum | reverse complement strand
TCGTAAATTCGGTTGTTACTTAAATTAATTGGGTAATAATTGAATTTTCGAAAACAAGTCATTTTTTCGTATAACAGGCACGAATAGGTGAGGGTATCTAGCCTTCATATCCTCTTCAGCCTCCCATGTAGCCTCTTCAATGGATTGACTTCTCCACAACACCTTTACGAAAGCAACCTCTTTATTTCTCAACTTGTGAACTTGACGATCAAGGATTTGTACCGAAATCTCTTCATAACTCAAGCTATCCTTCACTCCAATTCTCTCAATAGACACAACCAAAGACGGATCTCCCAAACACTTCTTAAGCATGGAAATGTGAAAAACCGGATGAATAACCGCTAGCTCTTGTGGTAGCTCTAATTCATAAGCTACATTTTCCACTCTCTTCATAATTTAGTAAGGACCAATGTAATGAGGACTCAACTTTCCTTTCTTCCCGAATCTCATTACACCTTTCATGGGTGACACTTTAAAGTATACTCAATCATTTACTTCAAACTCTAGGTCCCTTCTCCTAACATCAGTGTAGGACTTCTGAGGACTTTGTGCAGTTCTCAGTCTCTTTTGGATGATATTTAATTTATTTATAACTTGGTGTACCAATTTTGACCCAATAAACCATTCTTCACTTACCTTGAACTATCTGATCGGTGATCTATATCTCCTCCCATAGAGTGTCTCATAAGAAGCCATTTGAATGCTCGAATAAAAGTTGTTGTTATAGGCAAACTCAATCAGAGGCAAGTGGTCATCCTAATTACCTTTAAAGTAAATGACGTAGGCCTTTAACATATCCTCTATGGTCTGTATCGTACGCTCTGCTTGACCATCGATCTGAGGGTGGAAAACAGTACTAAGGTTCACTTTTGAACCTAGACCTTTCTGAAGGACTTCCAAAATTAGACAGTGAATTAAGTTCTTATATCTGATATGATAGATAAAGGAACTCCATGCAATCTGACAATCTCTTGGATATACAATCGGGCATAGTATTTTACTGTATTGGTAGTCTTTACAGCCAAGAAGTGGGTTGATTTAGTCATCCTATCAACAATCACCCAGATCAAATCATGATTTCTATGAGACCTAGGTAAGCCTGTGATGAAATACATATTGATTATATCCCACTTCCACTCTGGAATTTCAAAATTCTGAGCTACTCCGCCTGGCCTTTGGTGTTCAACTTTTACAAGTTGACAGTTTTGGCACTTATAAACAAAATATGTGATGTCTTTCTTCATCCCACTCCTTCAATAAACCTCTCTCAAGTCGCGATACATTTTGGTAGACCCTCGATGGATATAACATCTAGAGTTATGAGCTTCTGCCATGATACTTTCTCGAATACCAATAACATTCGGGACATACAATCTACTTTGGTATCTCAATACCCGATCTCCTTCTTTGACGAATGTCATCATTTTCTGCTTGTGTATATCTTTTTTTAATTGGAGTAAGATGGGATCTTGGTCTTGTTTTTCCTTTACCTCAACCATAATAGATGACATAAACCCATTATGCAAAAGTATTCCACCTTCACCAGATTCATCTAGTTGAACTCGAAGTCATGCTAGCCTGTGCACCTCCTTGGCTAACTCTTTCTTCTATCCTTCCACATGAGCAGTGCTTCCCATAGACAACCTGCTAAGAGAATTAACAACCATATTAGCTTTACCTGGGTGGTAGAGAATGCTCATGTCGTAATCCTTGAGTAACTCAATCCATCTCCTCTGCTTCAAGTTAAGATCTTTCTGGGTGAAGACATATTACAGGCTCTTATGGTCTATGAATACATCAATATGTGCTCCATACAAGCAGTGGCGCCAAATTTTGAGCACAAACACCACCACAACCAATTCTAAGTCGTGCGTCGGATAATTTGTCTCATGGTTTTTAAGTTGTCTGGAAGTAAAAGCTATGACCTTACCTCTCTACATCAGAACATATCTCAATCCCACTCTAGAAGCATCGCAATAGATTACAAAATCATCAGTCCCCTCAGGTAGAGTCAACACTGGTGCAGTTGTTAATATGGTTTTCAACTCTTCTCACACTCATCGGACCACTGGAACTTAGCTTTCTTCTGAGTCAGCTTAGTCAAAGGCGAGGATAGAGAAAAGAATCCCTCAACGAATCTGCAGTAATAACAAGACAAACCCAAAAAACTTCTTATGTGAATTGGAGAAGTGGGTCTAGGCCAGTCTTTTGCATATCTACTTGAATACCATCACCTTAAACAATATGGCCTAGAAAAATCACAGACTTGAGCCAAAACTCACACTTAGAGAATTTTGCATACAACTCGCTATTCTTTAGCGTCTGAAGACCAATTCGAAGGTGATCCACATGCTCTTCCTCATCTCTGGAGTACACCAATATGTCATCAATAAATACAATCACAAACATGTCAAGGTGCTGCCTGAATACTCTGTTCATTAAGTCCATGAAAGCGGCAGGTGCGTTGGTCAGTCCAAAGGACATTACCAGAAACTCAAAGTGACCATATCTGGTTTGAAAAGCCATCATCGGGATGTCACATTCTCTCACATTCAACTGATGATAGCCTGATCTGAGGTCTATCTTAGAGAAAACAGTGGCACCCTGAAGTTGTTCAAATAAGTCATCAATTTATGGAAGGAAATATTTATTTTTAATGGTCACCTTATTCATCTGGTGATAATCTATACACATTTTGAGGGTACCATCCTTCTTTTGAATAAATAGGATAGGAGCGCCCCATAGAGAGATACTCGGCATAATAAATCCATTATCCAAGAGATCTTTTAACTGCTCTTTCAGTTCTTTCAACTCGGCGGGAGCCATTCTAAATGGAGGAATAGAGATAGGTTGAGTATCGGGGAGAACATCAATCCCAAAGTTGATCTTTCTATCAGGAGTGACTCTAGGAAAATCATAGGGAAGACATCAGGAAACTCATTGACAACTGGAACTGAATCAAAAGGTGGAGACTCCACATCATCATCCTTAACTCGCACGAGGTGATAGATATACCCTTTAGAAATTAGCTTTCTGGCCTTAAGGTAGAAAACAAAACCTACCCTTAGGCACTACAGAACTACCCTTCCACTCTATAACAAGCTCTTTCAAAAATTCAAACTTGACAGTCCGGGTTCTACAGTTGACAGAGGCATAGCAGGTGTAAAGTCAATCCATGCCAAAGATCACATCGAAGTCAATCATCTCTAAATCAATCAAATCAGAAAGAGTATCCCTATGATAGATAGACACTACATAATCTCTATAAACCCTTTTGACTATGACAGGCTCACCAGTAGGAGTAGAAACATTAAAGGGCTCAAGAAGGCATTCAAGAAGGATCTCAAACATACTAGTCACATATGGAGTCAAAAATGATAAAGTGGTACCTGGGTCAAGCAACGCATATACATCATAGGAAAATACTCGAAGCATACCCGTAACAACATCTGGTGCAACTTCCTGATCCTGTCGATTACCCATCGCGTACAAACAGTTTGCACCCCTGCCCATATTAGTAATGGCACCTCTCTGATTACCACTGGTCGGTGGTGCTATCGAAGACTAAGATCTATTATCTCCCTCACCCTGCCTTCTCATTGGGCACGCATTCTAGAAATAACCAGTCTATCCATACTTATAGCAAGCATTTGTGCCCTCACCACACTTACCTAGGTGGAGTCTATCACACTTTCCATATAATGGTTTCCCCTTCGAACCTTAAGTCATACTAGCTTGGGATTGATATTCTGAGCTCTGAAATTTTGATATCCCTAAGACTTCTGATCATACCTGTTACTCGGAGCTAGTGCACTTGCTGAAGATAGTGTATAAGTTGAAGACCTTTTCTGAAAGTAGGACCTGTCCACCTTACCTTGCTTATGCTGACTAGAATCATGCCCTGCTGATTTAGCCTTCTTGCTCAAATGTTCCTCCCTATCCCTCTTCTTATCCTCTTCAAGTTGTTGTGCATAGACCATAACTCTAGAGATGTCCTTTCCAAGAATCATCAATGTCACTTTGCACTTCTTTTTCACATGCTTGCCTAAGCGAGATATGAACTTTCTTTTTGTTGCTGGTGTTGTTCCAGGATTCTCTTCATACATATCCATTTCTTGAAGGCTTTAGTTGATTTCCTTTTTGATTCCTGCAAATGGTCATCATCAAAATTAGATATATATTTTAGCACTAACACTTTAATTATAAGTCTAAATTATAGAAGTAAAATTGGAATTTAGGGATGGAATGTGAGGACATTGAAATGGAAAAAATATCTTATTGCTTGTAACTTAGGAGTAAGGTCACTAAAACATATTCTACTTCAAGTTCCCAAGAGTTAAAAGACCCCCCAAAAAATTGACATTAATTATTTAACTAGTCATTCATGACTACATACGTTTATAGTTAGTCAAGCAATCTATCTTTGATCTTTCTTTTTCTAGAATCTCCAAAAGAAAAAAAAATTGCAAGTCTGAATGGTTTTTAACCATTTTTTTCACTCACAAAACTTTTAGATTTTCTTTTCAAATGTAAAAAATACATCTAACCATAGCTTCAACAATCTATTTTATTTTATTTAAGAAAATTCATTTTGTATTTTGTGGTATTAAACTAAAAATATGTGTAGTAATTTAAATTTTGTGGTTTAGGACTTGTGATATAGAATATTAGAATTGAAAAACTTAAAAGAGACACTCTTGAACAAACCCCCCAAAAAAACAAGATGGCTAAATTGGGATGAATAGAGTATTGTGTATCACATTTGCTTAGGTCAAAATGCCTATTGAATTACTTTCTTGTGAGATTTGTTTGTCTCACTCAAAGTCTTTGCAAAAAGGTGGTAAAGGTTAAGGTTTTTTTATCTATAGATCATTAATTAGATATAATAATAATAATATATTTAGTATAATTTTATAAGTGGGGTAGGATGAAGATAGAGTATACACAGATCTTACTGTTATCCTGAAGTTAGAGAGGTTATTTAACAAACCCTTGATCAGTTCAAAGAAGAAGTAGAAGAAGAAGAGAACGAAAAAAAAAGTGTGAAAAAGTCATAACAAAATACTATAGAGAGAACGACAAAGCATACTGATAATGAACATAACTACAACAAAATAAAATGAAAATCGAAGTTCAATAAAGGAACAAGAATTAAAGAACAAGAAACACTCTAAGTCATACTACAACTACTAGTACAGAAAAATAAGTGAGACAACATTCTACTATCTACTGACTGTATCATCCACACCCTCCTATGTAAAGCCATGTTCTCAATGAGCTGAAAATAAATCTCATGTCTAATCATCTCTCCATAATAATTTTTTGGCTTACCTCTACTTCTCCTAAAATCATTTATCGCCAACTTCCAACGCCTCCTCAATGGAGAATTCATGCTTCTCTTCTTTATATACCCGACCATCTCAGTCTTGCTTTCCACATCTCCTCCGTCGAGGTCAATCTCACCATGTCCTGACATCTTCATTTCTAATCCTATTATTCTTACTATGAACACACATGCATTCAATTCAACATCATCATCTCCGTAATATTTATCTTCTGAACGAGAGATTTCTTGACTAATCAATGTTCCATCCCATACATCCTAGCACATTTAACCAGCACTACATAGAACTTGCCTTTAATTAAGTTTAGTAGACACCTTATTATCATACAAGACTATGGAATAAAACCTCCATCTAATCCAACCAACACTAATATGATGTGGAAAGTCGTTGTCAATTAATCTTTCTATCTGCTTGCATAATAGATCTTCTCTCTCATTCTTTGGAAGTGTGTGTATGTCAAGTCTTACTTCCGCACTAGCCCCATGTGCTATCTAACTGAACTTTCACTACAAGTATTCTATCTTGGTTTTGTTCAACTAAGAAGTTAAAATTCAAAGTATGTCTTCGTGCCTCGAGCTTAGTGGTAATTCTTCTGCAAGTCATGTCAATTAGAACCATGTCATCCACTAATTACAACATACTCCATGATACCTCATCTTGAATTCTTATATATAGACCATGTAATACGACAAACGATTGTACTCATAGCTAGCTAGGGGTTCTAGATTTCTAAATAATGGGTGCTCAATTATTTTTAATATGAAAATTGCTATTGAAACTAAGTCATTAGTTAATACATTTGTATGGATTACTAGTTTTCTATATAAGTCATAGTGTTTGACTTCAAGATTAATGAATTTTGATGTTGTTCACAACATTGAGTTTATATACTATTTCAAACTCAATTATTTGAAAACGGATTAGTTTCCCTAAAAAGAAATAATTGAATGTATTAATTCTTAAAAACAAAACTTATAGCTTTGCATCTAAAAAAGTGAAAATAGTGAATTTTATAAAAAAAAATATACATGAATTGGAAAACAGAAATATCAAAGAGAAGAGTACAAATAGGGACAAATAGGCTTTACCTCACTAAACCTAACAAGGTAACAAATATTTAATACTTAACAAACATGAAGAAAATAACAACTAGAGATTATAATATTTTTTATAATGATGTTAAAAAAGGAAGATACTTAAGTAATGCAAAAATGTAAAAGTAAAGAATAAGGTTGAGTTATCAACCTCAAACTTCAATATATATATATAAATATATATATATATATATATATATACTAGTTCTGGACACGTGCGTTGCACGTGTTCTCAGGCTGATCAATATAAACATTTTAAAATAATATAAATAAATTAGAATGAGTGGTTATTCATAAATATTTTAAAATAATATAAGTAAATTAAAATAAGTGGTTATTCAAATTTAAAGGGAAAAATGCAACTCATGGTAATACTATTCAATCATCAGTTACTATCATTGAATTGTTATCAAATGAAATTAAAAGAATATCCTTTCAACTTTTGGGAAAGAAATAAATTTTTGTAGTGTTGTTGGACATTATAATAGTTTGTAATTATACACAAGAAATTGAATTTTTATAACTTTCTTGATATAATTTGTACTAATGTATCAACTGTTTAACTTCCAATTTTCGTATTGTTGATATTTAACAAAAAATATAGATATAAGCAACTTGATATATTTAAAGCATGATCAAGTGTTAAACTTTGAGATCGTTTCAAGTAAAGACTCATAATAATGGCTAATATATGCTTCGATCTTGTTATTGTATTGAGAAAGTTTTTAAAAGCTAAATAACTAATAACAATAGATATACAATAAGAAACAATCTACATGATTATAAATACAAATGACCTTCACATTTATGAAAGTTTCCTAAATTTTCAATAATTATTTTAAATTTATATATGTTGGCTTTTTCTTGCAAAAAGAATACATATTCAACTATAAAATTGATTAAAAAAAAAGTACATAAAGTAAAATAATAATAATAAATTAACTACTGTACAAATATAGTATTGCAATGAAGAAACTAAATACTACTTGTTGGACTAATGTAGTATATGTAACTTTTATTGACAATGTTTTGTGTAAACTTTTTGCCTCAAAACTAGAACTGTTAAAATGAGTTGGCCGAACCCAACCCAACCCTAACGGGCTAAAGAGTTAAACGGGTTAGGACGAATTGATCCTTTTAACTAAAGGGCCTATAAAATAATAGTTCAATTCAGTCCTACGCGGGCCACGAGTTTGGACGGGTTATCCCTTCAACCGAAAGATGGACAACATGAACTTCTTATAGAGTCAATTGTTTGTTTATACATGCCTTATGCACCATTAACATGATTTTATTTATTTCATTTGCTAAAAGAAAAAATATACCCTTCAATCAAGTACATTCTTAAAAGGTGGAATTACAAATATGTAACCAAAAAAAAAAGAAAGAAGAGAAAAGCATTCCTAGGAGCAAGCTTGGCATAACTACCAATGAAAATAGAAAAATTCTAAGACATTTTTTCCTTCTTTGTCTTGAATCTACAAATTGAAGAAAACCTAATTTAATAAACACTCAACATCTGAGCATAAAAAAAGAACTAAAAATCTTGTAAGGTAAGTTGACGAAAGTGACATTCAACTACATAAATGGAAGAGTCTCATCATAAGCTTAATTTCTGCAAATAAGTATAAAACTAAAACATCAAGACTTCTCTAGTCTTCCACAAATCCTCTTGTCTTGGAATTCTTTTCGCTATATAAAGCTTCTCTAGTCTTTCATAAAAATTATATCACATAAAAATCTTTCTATGAAAATTTCATTGAATCATTTAAATTTATAGGGAAAGAAATATTATAGTTTAGGAATATGTTACAAATTTGAAAGGTCAAATATTAAAACAAATTAAAGACAAAAAGATTAAGTATGATCATTAAATTTGAAAGATGAAACACGTACATGCATCTATTTAAATGGGTGATTATTATTTTGTATTTTTTTTCTATTTAATTTATGACATGTAGACCAACTCAAAAATATTAAAGAAATTTTACTACATACTATTTACTATTTACTATTCAATTAAATAAATATTTTAATAATGTAAAGGTAAAATGGTAATACAACTTTGCACTTTGGAGCTTCCCACTTTTAATAATCTAAAGTAGGTATTTTTCTCTTATCTAATTCTTCAAATTTGTCCAAAAACAGTTGATAATTCATTCTTCTTATATTTGTTGGATCTTTTTAAAGCTATTGACATTGCCATATATGAGTTTGCTTTGATAGTCAAATTAGTAGGTGTTTTGGAACAAATTCCTCAGTCACCTTGCCATCCCAACTATCAAAACATATGTCCATCTTATCAAAACATATGTCCAGCATATCATCCTCATTAGATATCTTATTTTCCAAGTCAATATCACAAGCTATTGTTGGACTAAATCCTGAAACTATAACTTCAAGATCCTTGGAGTTAATGGCCAAGCTCTTTGTGAAGTTATCATATCTCTATGTACCTGTCATTGCCATAGATGAATTTGCCTTACTCCTAGGAGGTGAAACGTTCTTCCCATGATCACTATGCTTATTCTAGTCTCCAATAAATCTTCCTATTTAGAAACACTCATTTCCCCTTGTTTTTCATGTGTACTCAAAACAACTTCTTGATCAACATCATCACTATGCTAAACTACTCCTAAATTCAGCATAAGATTTATCCATACCATGTAGCCTCTCTTGCTGTCCAATATTCTCATCTTGCAACACGTCAAATTGAGTACATTCAACTATAATGTTGCTTCTATCAAACTCAACCTGTGCAGAACCTTTTTAGTGCAAAATCTGATATTTAGAACCATAGACGATAGTACAATTTTTTGTATGTGAGATCAAAGTCAATTCATTTAGCCACAACAATTGGTTTGAAGTTGTGTGAAATATGTTGAATCAATAGTATTTTGGAGATGTTGTGGTGGTAACACTTATGAAGCTAATGTAGTAGCAACTGCTGCATTTATGTTTCTGCTCTTGCTTTTATGTTGGATTATTAACAAGCTTCTTTCAGACCTCTTCTCTGTTCCTTTTTTTTCTTTTCGAATTATTTTTTGTTGAGAGATGTAAAATTTGATTAACTATATGCAGGTTTCCACCTTTGCTTCTCGCCACTCTCAGTTGATAAAGAGATACTTTGTACTCGATCACTTACCACCACTATGGAGTAAAAAATAAAGGAACTGGATAGTGGCATTATTGTTTCTGAGGTATTTGTTCCTACTTCAACAAGTTCTTTGGAATTTATGTTAGGTCCATGCTTCAGGGATGGATTTCCTTCGGAGCTCGAACCATTTTATCCACTAGCAGAAGGGGAGAATCTCCTTTTTCACACACTGCAGCCTGGTTGGCACAAAAGCAACACATGGAGGTCATGGCCGACTGTTACTGAAGGGTGGATTGATTGGGTTGATCGACTGGAGAAGGTGAAAGGGGAGGCATGGAGAACTGTTGGTATATATGATGCCATTCAGTTATCCAAAATCAACATATCCTGTGACCACAATCTTTTGTATGCTGCATTATGCTTTTGGTCCAACTGTATTGGACATTTCTGCTTTGATAGGGATTAGACCTAACAGTGAGGAGATTAGTGTCATCCTTGACATCCCAAACTCAACCCTTACTTTGCCAAAGAGTGAGAAAATCAAAAAAATATCTTATGAGGCATTTATCAAGGTAAACACAGAAAGAGAGGATGTAACGGAGGATGAACATGTTGCATTCCTTACTATGTGGCTTTGTACGTTCCTCTTTTGCAATGATTCATTAAGAGTAACTATGGAGTATAGCAAATTAGCCATTGCCCTTGCTTCGGGCAGGATGATTGCCTTGGATCCCTTTGCACTGTCTCATCTATGCCGAGGTTGTAGAAACTTAGTTACCAGAGGGTTTGGTACTGCAGGGGGTCCCTTCTGGATCCTACAGCTCTGGTTGTAGTCTTATTTCCAGAATATAGACCTTTCCCTACGATTCAACAAATTGCCCAACTTTTGGGATTGCCCTGGCTCGGGGCAAGTTAAAACCTAACAGCTTCCGGGAATTCTTTAAATTCTTTTACTCGTGCTCCTCCATAACTCCTAGCCAATTCACTCCATATTCTCTTGAATGGCTAAGATTTTTCATTGCATCATTCATCTAGTAACCAAGTGTTAAACGATATCTGGTCAAGTTTCCTTATTGCCCGAGACCTTCAGTATGGCCTTGCATTGGGCAATTCAAGTGTCGGCAAAGCTGAAGTGGAGTATTATTCTCCAAATCAATTTGCGAGGCAGTTTGGCTTGACACAAACAGTGCCTCTCCCTCCTTATCAATCTATCAATGCTCCACCACTCAATACAATTGTCTTTGATTCAATAAATTGTATTCATGAAGTGGATTCAAAGTTTGCTCAATTGAAGAGAAAAATTTTCAGTTGTCCAATTTCATACTAATCCAAAATGTACATCATCCTTTGAGTCCTGGTGGTCGACTTATATACGTAATACTCGGACTGAATCAGCTGAGGAGATCCTAGATAGGATTATTGTTGGAGAAGCAATCAAGAAAAGGAGGAACAGAGGTATTGTATGAACTTTTGTCTTCATATATAATACAGTCAAAGTTTGTTATAACGCATAGAATTTACCATGTAACATGACACTTACTCATCAATCACTATACCTTTTTTTCTTTTTTGAAGACTCTATTTCATGATAACAGAAGTTGGAAGGGCAAGAAAAAGATGGAAGGTCTTCTAAAAATGCAAAGAGGGAACTGGCCCTTGCTGTAAGTTAAATCCTTGAAGCCAAATTGTTGGCTTAGAAATGCATTTTGTGTCGGTTAATTTTAATCTCGTCTCTTTCTTGTATCAGGATATCAAACATTCTCCTGCTGTCCCTAGCCCAAGTCACTCATCTGTTAATAATCGAGAAAAGTCTATCGCCGAAGTTGTTGTTTTAGATGATGCATTCTCTGGTGAAGTACACATTTTTATGATAACACAATTTCTACCACCGAGCTTGAATTTTATGCATACTTCTCTTAAACTATATTCGATTGTAAATATATCATATTTGATTATTAAACTCTGTTATAGTAGATTTCTTTATTTGTATTAATGACCTTTTGTTTTAAATCTTTTGCTAGGATATTGCACCTTTATCGTCTGAATACCCAGGAGGAGTACTTAACAAAGCTAAAGCGGAAGTTCAGGAGCTACTAAAGATGCCTTTACAAGAACTTCATCTTCCTAAAAATTATTCGACTTTAGTCGCTGCCCTTCCCATATATGCTACATCACCTGATCTCTCAGTTGAAAAAGCACATGATTTGGAGGAACTTAGAAAAAACTCTTCCATCTCTACTTGCAAATTTTCAGGAGTCAAATAAAAAGCAGGACGAGTATAACAAAAAGGCTGCGGAGAAGGTAAACTTGGTCAATAAGCTTACTGCAAACCAAGAGCTTCAGAACGAACTCAAAGAACGTCTCGTGTCAATTGATGCTTCCATCTCAAATTTTAAGGAGAGATTAAAAAAGGCAGAGATGAACAAGAGAGCGATAGAAGAACAAGAAATGAATTTGAAAATGAAAATTTCTCCCTTGGAAGCTGCGTTGGAAGAACTGGGAGCTGAATTTCTCGAGATAATGAATGATCAGGCTGACTACAAACAAAAAAAAGCATACTTGTAAATATGTTTTGTTATCTACTCAGTCTTGCTTTTATTTATGATTCATTGCAAGGGAAATATTCAAATGTGAATGTATTTTCTCTTATATTTATTATATGTATGGAAATCCTCTCTAAAACCAACAATCTTATCATCACCAGAATTATGATAGCAAAGTCCAAGAGTTAGTCAGGTGGTTATTAATCAACCATCAACAGCTGAGGCAATTGACAATAATTTGGCGGTAAATTAGGACATTTTTGGATCAAACTATAAATGAAGGGCAGTTTTGTTCCTTTTATATAGTTTAAGGACATTTTTACCCCTTTCCCAAAGAAAAAGGGTTTTTGACCAATTTTGACCCACGTTGACTGCACATTCACCGAGGTCAACTTGCACCAACACCATTCAAAACATGTTTTTGACTCTCGAAACTCATTTGGACCCTATAAATATGAACCAATAGTGCAAATTGACCAGAAAATACATTTCAAAATCAGTGGAATTGTAAAAAATTGAATCCAAGGTCTCCCTGACCCGATGACCCATAAATCGCAATGAAACTAGTTTAGCTCCCCTGCCCGAAAAATATTACAATGCCTCTCCTGGGTCTAATATCATCCTCCGAATCCAACGGAACAATCCAAATTCCAATCCGAGCATTCAAACTCCAATCGTTGACCAAAGTCAAACTTAGTCCATTTTAAATTAACTTTTCCAACTTTCGATCTCATTTTCTCATACGCATTCCGAATCTTATTTTGTTATTTCTGCTAGACCAATTTCACATTTCAGGACTAATGGAATCGACGGAATTCCATTTTGAGGTTCAAAACTCCAAATGGTACAAAAACTCATTTTTTGAACAACTTAAGCTTTCAAAACGGACAAACTCGCATTATACCTCTTGTATTCATAATATGTCACTACCAACAATACAATTAGCTCAAATAAGATTCGAGGAAACTAACAAAAGGGCAATACGATAAATTTTACAAAAAATTACAAAAATGGTCGTTAAGATCACTACATAGTAACTGGTACTTAGAGTGTTCACAGATCACTTATTGATCAAATCATCAAAATCAAATCAATTTAATTATTGTTAGAATGATTAAGACAAAACATAATATACACTTACCGATTTAAATTGTTATAGGTTTCAACTCATTAGCATCGAGGTGTGCTTTAATATAAATGGATCGATCGTGAAAATTGGAGATATTCAATCAAACTCTTCCTCATCATTGACCAATTCTACTAAATCTAATGTTTTTGCTTTTGGATGGTCATACTGCCCTTTTTATTAACAAACTCGTGTTGACTAAATTTTAAAAAAAATCCTAAAATTGATTTTCAAATTACAAAAATTTCACATGAATTTAAAAATGACAGGTGAATGTGTTCTATTCATATACACATAAACTAGAAGCCTGATAACAATCGCGTTAAGAAGTCGGTTTGGTACAAACCTTTTTTCTCATATATAGATATTTAAATGAGAATCCAATATTGTTGAGTAACAGGATGAAACATGTCCAAAGTGAAGCAAAATGGTCATCATATAACAGATCATACAAAGATTGTTAGCTCTTTCACCCTGAAAAACATATAAACCAGATTAGTTCGTATGCTCAGTAACTGTGATTGCGATTAAAGCTAAAGAAGATGACTAAGAATTATGATGCCTCATTCAATTTCCCTGATATACCCTTGGATTGTGGTAGTGCTGGAGCCATACCTTTGGTGAATTATTCATGATACACCTTTAACAAACAAAATGGTATTTGCGTGTATGCAAATGCTCCATATCTAATTATCCAACCATCGATAACACTTATGTTTCACTGGAAAATCAAAAGTCAACTCTAGAGCTGATATTGTATTAAGTCCATCAAAACACCTTACTTACATCTGCCATAGCTCTGAAAAATTCGACAACTCAGTAAATACCACCCTCTCTCACATCCAAACCAATGACTAGTTCCCTTCAAACCACAAGATCTTTGCCCAGGTCACTAAAATCATCGTTGCCAGATGAATCTATAGTAATCCGGGCATCCAACCCATAAATGCTCAATTCTTTATTATTATCTTCAACGGTTGCTTGACTTGATGTATCCCCACAGTCCATTTTAAAATAAGGGTTCCGGTGCTCAAAGTATATCTCATTCACATCGTCATCTAGATGTTTTTACTAACTGCACAGGCTTCATAATCTGTAGAAATCAATTACCAGACTTTCTACACTTATGCCAAAAAGTTATTGAATCAGATGCATACCCACAAATCAGATGCTGCTACTGATGTAATGTTTGTCAATCACCATCTTTTAAAGATCAATCAATGCGAAAATGTTTGTTGTATTAATGCACAGAATCCTATAAACTATCATAAAGTAGTGCATCAAATCAGAAGTTTTAGGAATTCGATTTTCAGTTTTTTGTAAAAAAAGATAAACAATTGAGCCAACAAAGTCTTGTTCTAGGTTGATAGATAGTGAAAAATGTCTTGCTAAGTCTTCTTATTAATAAATTTGTTGGGGTCGAAAAGAAAGGAATAGTTGTTGGAGATTCATATAATCGCCCTCAACTTTGTCCAGAACAAGGCATAGTTGACTTCTATGTCTACCATATCAAGAATAAGTAAAAGGCCGTGCTCTATAGCTAACATTATCAATAGTGTATGAGTGACATAGCAAATGATTTGTAAAGAGTGTGCCAAGTAAAAGATGAAAAAATAAATACGCACAAAGAGAATAATAATTAAAGTGTAAAATAGAGATGAAGATCTAATTGAACTAAATAAAGAATTTAACACCTATTAAGGGGTAGACTCCTATAAAAAGTAAGCTAAACGACCAAAAAGAAAAAAACGAAAGAGGAAAAAAGTTGCATTATCCTAATGATGATGACTGCAATAGTTCCTGACTTTGGCAAGGAAAAATGGTACCCTCTTGGAGTGGGTGAATTCGCTGTAGAAGCAATCGTCTGAAATTGTTGAAAGTTGTTGGCAACATTGTGTGGATAACGAAATTTTACGCTTGAAAATGGAGCTGATCAAATCTATTGCACACCCGTTCACCTTGATGCAAGAAGCTGCATTATCAACTGGAGATGGCGATGGAGCCGGATTATCAACTGGAGATGGAGATGAATCTGCATGAGTATTGCAATAGTTTCTTACTTTGGCTAGGAAAAAGGGTACCCTCTTGGAGTGCGTGAACTCTCTGTAAAAGCAATCATCCGAAATTGTTGAAAGTCCTCGGCAACATTGTGTGGATAATGAAATTTTACGTTTGAAAACGGAAGTGATCAAATCTAATGCACAACCGTCCACCTTGATGCAAGAAGCTGGAGCTGGAGCTGGAGCTGGAGCCGGAGCCGGAGCAGTGGCAGTAACACTGCCTATGCCCACCAACAGAAACAGTACACATAATAATGTGGATGATGACGACATGTTTCAGAAGAAAGAATGAAGAATTTCAGGCGATATAAATAGGCAAAGAATTTCCCAATCCCTTTATACTTGGAATATCTTCTTCTGTACAAATTAACAAATTTAAAATTCAATTATGTTGTCACGTGCACTTTTAATTCAAGACTGACTGTGTCCCAATCAAACTATAACTCCTTCTCCTTAATGGATTTCGTTTTGGACAACAGACGAAAAAATCAATCAGTAAGTATATGGAATCTTTTGTGTTATGGGGACAACCAATATTGATAGTTTTAAGTGTTCGGTTTCGTGATTTACTGTTACACTATTTCTAATAGGTTGCTCGGAACAGTGATTTACCAGGTTTGGAACTGAAAACTGTTTGAAGGCATCACTATAAATACAAATACAGTCATGACATATTGTAGATAGACTTGAGATTGTTTAGCTGTCTAGAAACGTGAATAGGTATAGCTGCTTGTTGTAGAGATTGGTAACCAGAGCTCTCTAGGAGGCTTAACTCTCTTAGTACCCATGTTTAATTTACATTGGTTACCAAAAAGAAAAAAGTTGTTCCATATTGTGACTATTTATCTAGGGTTACTAAAAGCTCAAGAGCATGCCCGACAACTTTCTAAACTATAATTTAATTGAGATATTTCCGTGCTCTAGAAGGGAAACAGAGAAAATAGTATATCTCCTTACAAATGGATTCAGTTTTCTCTTTGATCTATCTCTCTATTGCATTGTTTCGTTTTCTAGTTTCATTTGGGGTAAAGGTAATTTACGTTACGACGACCGATGAGGCCATTGGAGTACGTATTTGACAGCATATTGTAGAAGAGGGAAAAGAATAAGATATTTGAATGTCAAGAGAACCTGCTATTCTTGAGTACTGGAGTGAAACAGATCCACCAAAATGGATATTGCATCTTCATATAACTGATTCCGACTTATACATAAAGAATATTAGAGGAAACCTTGTGGATCATTCCCCTGTTGTTAATCGTAAAATGGTTTTCTAGAAAAAAAAAATCAGTTTAAACTTAATTAATTTTAAGGAAAACACATTTTTCGAAAAATAAATAGAGTCGCCATTTATTTTTTTTAAAGAAATTAAATAAACTTAAGACAATTTTAAGATTACATCATGTCAAACAGTGAACCACTAAATATACTAATTAACTATCAAACATCACTTAATCCATTTACTTGTGACAACTTATATATGCATATGACAAATTCTAAAGTAAAATACTTATGCATTTATGATTGTGAGTAAATTAACTCATGCTTCTGTATGTTAAAAGAACTGCATCATTCAATACTCAAAAGTATTATATTTAAATCAAAGTTTTCAACCACCAATAACCAGAAATTGACCTTAATTGCAAGAAATTGACACTGGGTTTTTGCCGTTTCTGGGTTTTGGTCGTCGTATGTTGAAGGAGAAGGAGCGTGGGGAAGCAAGCGAGCGTGAAGGAGAAAAAGGGGAAAGGGGTTGCGTGTATGTATTGTAAATAGAGAATAAGATACTAAATTTCAAGTTATAACAGAATTTTTTTCTTTCAAGTTTTAACAGTAAAAAATAACAATGTATAACAGTTTTTCATTTTAATGTTGAAAAATATGGAAAAAAATAAAAAAAATCACTCTTTTGATTGGCACATATTAAGGAGAAGACAACTGAATATGTGTCACTTCCTTAAATCTCTCAAACTAGTTGAATTATTTTTTTGCTATTTATCTTCTTATAAATATGTGTGTAATTTTATCTATTTACCTTTTATAATTTTTTTGTTGGGTATATTTTGTTTACACCTAGAAAACAAAAAACTCGTTCGAATTACAATAAAAAATGATAATTGTGTATCTATACAAATACAATACGGTAGTAAATTAGATTGCACAAGTTAGTCAATTTTCAAATTTTTTTTTGTATATTTACCTGTAATAATTCACATTTTTGTATTTATTATGTATTTTTCAACCAAATGATGAAAAAAATTATTATCCAGCGCTGATTGATTTGGTGTTTGTCAAATATGAAGATATTTATCATTGGAATGACTTTTACTGTTTTACATATGAAGTATTTCGTGTATATAGATAGATATATAAACTTTGTGCTAGTTTTTTTTATATTAAATTGCAACGGACTAGAACATATATGATATATGAAGGAGTTTAAAAATTAAAATAGTATAATTACACATAAATGTCCACTATATATAATATATATACGTGTGGTATAAATTTACGTGGACCAATAATATGTCTATTAAAAATGTGTATTAAGTTACTTTCTAATTGAATAATTCTTTTTGATATAAGAGTGTTACAAGTAGGTGACATCTGTTTGGTATTTTGATTATTCTTTGATGATTAAGCGACATAAAATAGAAACTGACATTGGCATAAAACATATATTCTGATATTGTATGGTATTTGATATTTTTATGGAATAATCTATAAGAATTTATACTATGTGTATTAAAAATGAGTATTAAGTTGTTATATAGTTGGATAATTTTGTTTGACATAAAAGTGTTCACAAATTGGTAACATCAATTTTGTATAAAGTTATATAATTACGCATTAATATATATATATATAGTTAATAAGATGATATAAAAGTAAAGTGTCTTTGGCATAAAACATACTGTATACTTTTTTATTTTATCGGTTTTATTATGAAATAATTTGTGATTATCCATAGTATTTGCATTAAAAGTTTGTATTAAGCTATAATAAAACTGAATATTTGTTGGCATAAAGTGGTAAAACTAACTGGGATAGATCTGGTATGATATTCGTATAGTTGATAGTTATTATATATAGTGTTTAACCTTCTGATAATAAAACAATATATATAGTATAAATTGATTTTGGCATAGATCTAATATAAAATTGATTGGTAGTTAATTGTATATGTGCATTAGAAAGTGTATTAAATTCTTATAAAGTTGGAACATTTTGTTGACATACAAGCGACACATTTAATTGACATGAATATGGTATGAAATTTGTATAATTATCGGTTGATGTTTATTGTGTTTAACTTTGGTAGTAAGATAATATAAAAATGGAAACTGAATTTTATTGCATGCTATTAGTATTTATATGGATTAACAAATGAGGAGCTATAGTGTCTGCATTGAAAATGTTTATTAAGGTATTATAAAATTGAAATAATTTTTGTCATAAGTGTGATATAATTCTGGTGTATATTTGATATGAATATTGTATAAAATAATATAATGTCCATTACATATATGGTTTGTAGAGAGAAGATGAGGAACGATAGGGTTGAAGGAGTATTGTACGAGTTTTTTTTTTCAAAATCTAAAGAAGAAAGATGGAAAAGATGTAGAAAGAAAAAAAATATTTTTGACTTTGATGATATGAAAAGTTAGAGAGACCTGTGGGATTAGATAACATAACCCTAAATTATAGAAATTAATTAGTACAAAACGGATTTGACAATTATTTTTCTCTTTCATGGATATTATCTTACTACCATTTAATAATCACTTAAAAATAAAATATAAATATTATTTAAAATAAAATAGAACTGTTATAACATGTAATAAATACTTTATTAGTAGTAATTATTTAAAAGTACATTTAAAAGCTATAATATTTACTCTTAAATCAATATGTGGGGTGATTTTCTGTCTTGTAAATAATGTGTGTTGACTGATTTGGTTAACTTAAGAGAGGAATGGGCCAGGTTTGGGGTAGATTGGGCCAAAGTTTGGTCTGAAAAAAGGATTAAGGGTAGAAAATCAAATTGAGAATTTATCAATTTAAGAATCATAATCATGGGCAGTTTAGGATTTAAATATAATCGAATCGAATTAGTTGATGAGATTTGCCACCAGGCGAATTAATATAAGCTAATTAAAGAGCTTCTTAAAATTAACAAAGTGAAATAACTAATTTAATTATCAACTAATAAATTTCAAAAATAATTTATAAATTAACTAAGATAGTTAATTTTGAAAAAACAAGATCTTTTGAAACGATTTTTGAAAAATCATAAAAAAAGTAAGAACTAAATACATAACTACATATACATACATATATAAATATAAAAAAATTTATACATACACACACACATATATACACGTATACATATGTATATGTATAATTTAAAAGTTATAGATAAAAAATAATGAATATATATATATACACACACACACACACATATATATATATATATATGTATACATGTGTATATATATATAATTTGAAAATTAAAGGATTGTCACTACAAATGACCTAATGAATTTTTGAATTTTTCAAAAATAATTATTTCAAATCATTCAAAATTGAAGAAATTTGAAAACTAATTTATGTGATGAAGGTCAAAATTGGGTGTAGACACCTGCAACCTTAACATGTTTTATACTAATGATTTTTGTGGCTACTTTCTAACTGCAATCTTTATTTAATGATCCATTTGCTTTCTCCATCGTGGATGTTGTATATTATATCTGACTTATAATGTCTGTTTTAGGGAATTACTTCGTGAAGAGCAATGCCTTCTTGTTAGAAATAAACAATAAAAGCAATTAACAAGATCGAAACTCTCAATATAACCTGTTGAAGCTTTTCACAATGATTTTGTCACGCCCCGAGAGGGTACCCTTGGCATGGCAGACACTCAGAGACTATTGCTAGCCTCCAAGCGAACCACTTGGCCTCATCACATTCGTTCAATCACATTCTAATAGCGGAAGACATCAATGATAAAGAATACTCAAGGAAATAACATTGAAATATAACTCGAGAGTCTAGTCAATGAAGCCTCTAAACATCTAACTAAGTGGTGCAAATGACAGGTCCATGACTACCTCAAAATGAAAAAAGCAAGTCTAAACTCAAAGCTAAAAAGACACATAACATCCTCTGGAAGTAGGGGAGGACTCACCAAATCACTGAATGTAACTAGGTTCTCAACAGAGCGCCTGCTGATGACCGCTAGTACATGTCTCTGCATCATGAAAAGATGCAGGCCCAAATGGGCATTAGTACGTGGAATGTACTGGTACTCCGGAAGTAGGAGAGGACTCACCAAATCACTGAATGTAACTAGGTCCTCAACAGAGCGTCTGTTGATGACCGCTAGTACCTGTCTCTACATCAAGTAGGAAGACCATTAAGAACTCAAATGCTCGGATACTCGCATACTTATACTCCAGAATCAACATCAACTCAGGATTTAGAATTGAAAGACTATTTCTAAAATCATCATTAGGAACGAATACAATTAAAGACATGATACTCATATACTCATAGACTCGAAAAGAGCATCAACTCAGAGATAAGAACTCAATAATGGAAAGATAACTCAGAGAATAGAAGTGAATTATTACCATCAATTTCATCATTAGGAGGCAAGAATAGGTGAGGGTATCTAGCCTTCATATCCTCCTCAGCTTCCCATGTAGCCTCTACAGCAAATTGACTTTCCCATAACACTTTTACTGATGCAACCTCTTCAGTTCTCAATTTGCGAACTTGACGATCCAGGATTTGGATTGAGATATCTTCATAACTCAAACTATCTTTCACTCTAATGCTTTCAACAGGAACAACCCAAGATGAATCTCTCAAACACTTCTTAAGAATAGAAATGTGAAAAACCGAATAGATGGTTGTTAGCTCTTGTGGTAACCCCAACTCATAAGCTACATTTCTCACTCTTTTCACAATTTGGTAGGGACCAATGTATCGAGGACTCAACTTTCCCTTTTTCCCAAATCTCATGACACCCTTCATGGGTGACACTTTCAAGTATACTCAATCGTTTACTTCAAACTCTAGGTCCCTTCTCCTAACATCAGTGTAGGACTTCTGGCGACTCTGTGCAGTTCTCAATCTCTCTTGGATGATCTTTACTTTCTCCATAGCTTGATGTACCAAGTCTGGTCTAATTAACCCTGCTTCACTTACCTCAAACCATCAAATTGGTGATCTACATCTCCTCTCATAAAGAGCCTCAAAGGGAGCCATTTGAATACTCGAATGGAAATTATTGTTGTAAGCAAACTCAATCAGAGGTAAATAATCATCCCAATTACTTTGAAGTCAATGGCACAAGATCTCAACATATCCTCTAGGTTCTGAATTGTACGTTCGGCCTGGCCATCAGTATAAGGGTGAAAATGGTGCTAAGATTCACCTTCGAACCCAAACCTTTTTAGAAATATCTCCAAAATTGTGCAGTAAAGTAGGCTCCTCTATCTGAGATGATAGACAAAAGAACTTCGTGCAGTCTAAAAATCTCTCTTATGTATAGTCAGGAATAATCCTCGGCAGTATCAGTCATCTTTACTGCTAAAAAGTATGCAGATTTAGTCATCCTATCAACTATCACCCAAATTTAATCATGTTGCCTGTGAGACCTCAATAAGCCTGTAATGAAGTCTATATTGATTATCTCCCATTTCCATTCTAGAATCTCAAAATTCTGAGCTACTCCACATGACCTTTGATGCTCAACTTTAACTTGTTGGCAATATTGGCACTTAGAAACAAACTTAGTAATGCTCCTCTTCATTCCACTCCACCAATAAACCTCTCTCAAATTGTGGTACATCTTAGTTGACCCTGGGTGTATGGAATACCTAGAGTTATGGGCTTCTACCATGATTCTTTCTCGAATACCATCAACATCTAAAACACATAGTCTGTCTTGATATCTTAATACTCCATCTCCCCCTTTGGAAAAAGCCATCACCTTCTATTTATGCACATCTGCCTTCAATTATAGCAAGATGGGGTCTCGGTCTTGATTTTTCTTCACCTCTACTACAAGAGACGATATAGACCCATTATGCACAAGTATCACACCTTCACCAGATTCGTCTAATTGAACTCCGCAGTCATGCTAGCCGGTGCACCTTTTTGGCCAACTCCTTCTTATCTCCTTTCACATTATTAGTGCTTCCCATAGACAACCTGCTAAGAGCATCAGCGACCACATTAGCTTTACCTGGATGGTAGAGGATGTTCATGTCGTAGTCCTTGAGCAACTCAAGCCATCTCCTCTACCTCAAATTAAGCTCTTTTTGGGTGAAGACATATTGTAGTCTCTTGTGGTTTTTGAATACATCGACATGTGCTCTATATAAATAGTGGTGCCAAATCTTGAGTGCAAACACTACCGCAGTCAATTCTAAGTCATGAGTTTGATAGTTTCTCTCGTTGTTCTTAAGTTTCCTCGAAGCATAAGCTATGACCTTACCTCTTTACATCAAAACACATCCCAATCCCACTCTAGAAGCATCATAATAAATGACAAATCCATCTGTCCTTTGAGGTAAGGTTAATACTGGTGCAGTAGTCAATTTGGTCTTCAACTATTGGAAACTTTTCTCACATTCATCAGAACATATGAACTTGACCTTCTTCTGAGTCAGTCTTGTCAACGATGTGGATATGGAATAGAATCTTTCAAAAAATCTACGGTAGTAGCCAGCTAAACCCAAAAAGCTCTTTATGTCTGTGGGAGAGGTTGGTCTAGGCCAATTCTTGATTGCCTCGATCTTTTGAGTATCTACTCGTATGTTGTCGCTCGAAACCACATAGCCTAGAAAAGTCACAGACTTGATCTAAAACTCACACTTGGAGAATTTTGCATACAACTCACTGTCCTTGAGCATTTGAAGAACAATTCAAAGGTGTTCGGCATGCTCTTCCTCATCTATGGAGTACACTAATATGTCATCAATAAATACAATAACAAACATGTCAAGGTACTGTCTGAATACTCTATTCATCAAGTCCTTGAAAACTATAGGTGTATTTGTCAACCCAAAGGACATCACCATGAACTCGAAGTGATTGTATCAGGTTCGAAAAGATATATTTGGGATGTCACATTCTCTCACTTTTAGCTGGTGATAGCCTGATCAAAGGTCTATCTTGGAGAAAACAGTAGCACCCTGAAGTTGGTCAAACAAGCCATCAATTCTTGGAAGGGGTTATTTGTTCTTAATGGTTACCTTATTCAGTTGGCGATAATCTATACACATTCTGAGGGAACCATCTTTCTTTTGAACAAATAGGACAGAAGCGTCCCACGGAGAGACACTCGGCCTAATAAATCCCTTATCTAAGAGTTCTTTCAACTGCTCTTTCAGTTCTTTCAACTCGATGGGAGCCATTCTATATGGAGGAATAGAGATAGGATAAGTATCAGGGAGAAAATCAATCCCAAAGTCGATCTCCCTATTAGGAGGGACTCCAGGCAAATCATCCGGGAAGACATTAGGAAACTCATTAACAACTGAAATTGACTTAAAAGGAGGGGACTCTACATCATTAGCCTTACACGAGGTTATAGATACACCCTTTAAAAATTAGTTTTCTGGTCTTAAGGTAAGAAATAAACTCACCCTTAGGCACAACAAAACTACCTTTCCACTCTATAACAGGCTCATTTGGAAGTTGGAACTTGACCGTCCGGGTTCTATAATTGACCGAGGCATAATAAGCGTAAATCCAATCCATGCTAAAGATCACATTGAAGTCATCCGTCTATAACTCAATCAGATCAGCAAGAGTATCTCTATGATGAATGGACACTACATAATCTCTATAAACCCTTTCAACTATGATAGACTCACTAGTCCGAGTAGAAACATGGAAGGGCTCAAGAAGACGTTCAGGAAGGATCTCAAACTTACTAACCACATATGGAGTCATAAATGATAAAGTGACACCTAGGTCAAGCAAGGTATATACATCATAGGAAAAGACTCGAAGCATATACATAACAACATCTGGTGTAACTTCCTGATCCTGTCGATTGCCCATCGCAAACAAATGGTTTGTACCCCCGCCCATATTAGTAGTGGTACCTCACTGATTACCACTGGCATATGGTGCTGCCGAAGATTGAGCTCTATTACCTCCCTCACCTCGCCTTCACATTGGTCACTCATCCTAGAAATGACCAGTCTGTCCACACTTGAAACAAGCATTTGTGCCCTCTTAACACTCACCTAGGTGGAGTCTGCCATACTTGCCACATGGTAGTTTCCCCTCGAACCTTGAGCCATACTAGCTTGGGATTGAGAACCCTAAGCTCTGGAATTTTGATAGCCCCGTGATTATTGATCATACCTGTTACTCGGAGCTGGTGCACTTGCTGAGAATGGTGCATAGTTTGAAGACTTTTTCTGAAAATAGGACCTGTCCCCCTTACCTTGCTTTTGCTGGCTAAGCTCATGCCCTGCTGATTTAGCCTTCTTGCTCAAATGCTCCTCCCTATCTCTCTTCTTATCCTCCTCAAGTTATTGTGCATAGACCATAACTCTGGAGATGTCCATTCCCGGAATTAGCAATGTTACTTTGCACTCCTTTTTCACATGTTTGCCCAAGCCGGATATGAATTTTCTCATTCTTGGTCTCATGTCAGAGACCATCTTTAGAGCATACCTGGATAGTTGTATGAACTTGAGGCTATACTCTTTACAGTCATACCCTCATGTTTCAAGTTGACAAACTCCTCAACCTTTGGTTCCCTCAACTCTCACGGAAAGAAATGGTCAAGAAAGGCACTCTCAAAATCATCCCAAATGGAAAGCTCATCATCCTCACTTCGACTCTCTTATCATTGATTGTACCAAACATTTGCCACATCCTTGAGTTGATAGGAAGCAAGTTCGACTCTCTCAACCTCAGTAGCATGCATAGCTTTCAACACCTTCCACATCTCATCAATAAAGTTTTGGGAGTCTTCCTCGACCTTAGACACTGTGAATATTGGTGGGTTCATCCTAAGAAAATCTCTAAGTCTGGTCGAAGTAGTTGTCTCTTGGGAGCTAGATCTAGGAGCCTGTGATCTCTGGTTCCCACTCTGAGCAGCTACTAGTTTGGTGAGCATAGTGATAGCTCCTCTGAAATCAGCTTCTGTAGTAGGAGCAGGTGGAGCAGTGGATGCTTGTGGAACACCGGTGACTCTAATTGGTCAACCTCGACCCCTCATCTCCATCTGAGTAGGCACCTCTGGTGGGGGATTCATAGCATTAGAGGCTGAAGCATCTCTTTGGGTGGTAGTACGCGTAGGAGGCATGATCTGCAAATGGGTAACGCACGGAGTTAACTTTATCGCATGAACACAAAATACAAGAGAAGTGTAACAATTCCTAATGTCCTATAACCTCTTGTTTATAAAGTGTGGTGCATAACACACCCAAAAACCAGACTTTACTAGAAGCGGCTTCATGACTCCCTAGGACACTTGAACTCTGTGCTCTGATAACAAGTTTGGCACGCCCCGAGAGCGTACTATTGGCATGGACGGCACTCAGAGACTATTGCTAGCCTCCAAGCGAACCACTTGGACTCATCACATTCGTTAAATTACATTCTATTAATGGAAGACATCAATAATAAAGAATACTCAAGGAAATAACATGATAGAACGATAAATCAAAGGCCAAAGGCGAACCAATCTATCTATCGACTAAGTAAAACTAGTGTCAAAGAAACTAGTCAGAAATAACAAGGAAAAATAACTCGAGAGTCTAGTCAATGAAGTCTCTAAACATATAATTAACTAGTACCAATGACAGGTCCATGACTACCTCAAAATGAATTAGAAAGTCTAAACACAAAGCTAGAAAGACACATAGCATCCTCCGGAAGTAGGGAAGGACTCATAAAATCACTCAATGTAACTAGGTCCTCAATAGAGCACCTGCTGATGACTGCTAGTACCTGTCTCTGCATCATGAAAAGATGCAGGCCCAAATGGGCGTCAGTAGAATGTACTGGTATATAAAATGGCAAAATAAAACATGCAAAGGCAGGATAACATCAACTCAAAATAACTCAACGCAAGAAATAGAAAGCTCAATCATCAAGTCAAGAGTCTAAAGTAAGAAATATAGTTTAGACAATGACCACTCATATACTATCTCATCCCATTCGCTTGGAGTACTATCAAGATCTATTTGAGAGTTTCTCTAACCGACAACCATCACCTATGAGTTGATGATGATACAACGAAGCGATGTCGTTGCCATATCCATCCAATACCTTTTCAGGATAAAGGACATCCCATCAGTGGATCCACAATAATAATATCAAGTCCTTTTTTGGGACAATAAGAAAACATTTGATTTTACAATTCAATCCTCTCCTATGCTGGTAACATAGTTATTGAGTTCGAGTTAGACTTACTCTTACTCAATTTGGTGCTCAATACTCCTCCCAAGACTCATTATGCTCATAAGACCTTAACTCTAATGTTAACTCATTCATCTAGTCTCATTGGACATTCATCAGCTCAATTCATCACATCAATCATCAATTTTTTGGTTACATTCTTTTAAGGTTCAGTTCTTGACTCATAAAGACTCAATCATGCATCATTTGAACTCATAGCATTGAAGAAACAATAATAAAGTTAAAGCATTTAAGGATTCTGTAGACTCTTTAGAATCAAATTTTTACTCATGCATACTCATTTAAATGCAATATGTAAAAATAATAAGAATTTAATCTAGGGTTCATGTAGAAAAGAAAAATCATCAATTACTAGTATTTAATTAATAAAAACTGTAATTCACGTAAAATTATATAGATATACGTTAGAATTTAAGAAAAATCTTCACGAAACATCCATGGAAGACTCAATTCATCAACAAGTTCCATCGATTCAGGTTATGGGACATATGGAAGAACAAAATCCATATTTTAGTTAGCCTTACATACCTGGAAGTTTCAATCTTGGAATAGCTTGGAAGAATTCTCAAGTTCTCTCTTTAAACCTTAGACCTTTTCTCTCTTTAAACCCTGTTCTACGTTGGAGAGGGTGATTTAGCATAATGTTACTGATTAGATATGTTTTAGGACTTATTTAGGTATAAAAAAGTTGAGTCTAGGCTTTAAAAGGGTGAAAAAAGACAAATAACTCTTTAGAAAAAGTTGTAATAAGTCAGCCATGAGACCCTTTACGGCCCGTGGAACCTTCCACGACTCGTGGGTCACTTCGTGAACTTTTGCGAATATTTTTTAGATTACTGGAACTTTTCGCGAGACCCATCCACGACCCGTAAAAGGCTTTATGAACCATATATGGATTCGTGAAGTTTGGGGCTAAAATTTGACTTTCTGGACCTTTCCACGAAACCTCACTTTACGGGTCGTACTTTAGTCCACGAAACGTATGTGGTTTCGTGGAACTACTCTGCTCTAGCAATGTTTAGTGAAATAACCATAACTTTTGACTCCAAACTCCAAATGAGGTGAAACCAGTTATGCTGGAAAGATAATTCAAAGAGCTTTTATTTGGTAAGTCATGGACTACCTAATTCTTTGTGTGCTAAGAGTTATGATCATTTAAAGTCGATCCTTGCATAATCTATCACTAGAAACTCAATTTATTGGAAAGTTTTGAACTCGTCTAAGTGTTAGAAGTTTCTTATGACCCTAATATACTTCTCATATGTAAGAATGAGTCTTGAAACATAGGTACATGTGAGGATAGAGCTACGGGGTGTCACAGGTTTCTTCAATTTTGGTTGAATCAAAAGACGAGTCCAAGACTCCGATCTTCTACTATTTCTTGAAAATTTACCTTACCAGCAACTTGTGTGGACAAGTGATTGACTGAGGAAACTTGTGTTTTTTTTCTAGCGTGTGTCTGTTTTTCTTTTTCCAGAAGAAGTCCTTTTTATTCTTTACTTCATCAGAAGAAGAATTTTAAGAATCAATAACGGTTTGGGGCTATTAAAACCCAATAAAGCCCCAAAACCATTTTATCCTTCTTCAAGAAAATTTAAAAAAAATGAGTTACACTTTAGGACCATATTTAGGAGTAGTCAATACCCGTTAAAATAAAAAAAATATTTTTTGACCCTTAAATATGAAATATATCCAAATTAGTATTTTATTATATATATATATATATATATATAATAAAATTCACTGATTTTATTTTTTTAAAACATTTTTAATCCTTATTTTTAATTTAAAATATTTCCAAATCAATGTTTTAATGTATAATGAAATCCAATGATTTTATTTCAAAAAAGAAGTTTTCCTTAAAACTGGCTAATTAATCAGGCATAGTAGAGACCAAAGATACATTTAACTGAGGCTTCTATTGTCATGACCCAAGAGTAGGGCCTAGATGTAACATGACAATAGAGAACCTGAGAGTCCTCAATCAAGCCATCTTAGCATCATCACACACATCATCGGTTCGGAAGCGCGTAACATAATAAACAACACATAAGTCTAAGGGATTCTGGGGCTTTGGACTCAAGCTATTGGGATGTTGCCGGGAATGGGACAAGCATGAATCACATAGCACATAGCAATTATGTTCTAAGGGGCGGGTAAGTATGACTCAAGCTATAGGGGCAAGAAGGGTTAAGAACTTTTCACATAAGCACATTCCCATCCAACAAATCATAATAGCATAAGCGGAAGCATAATCGAAACATGAATAATCATAGCAAAACGTAGATAATCATAGCATCTCAACTAAACACATAGTACAACGTACAATAGAATCCGATAAGTATCCAACAATGCCTCAACAAGAATAAGATGGGGGCCTCGACATAGTTCGGGCTCACCCTCAAATCACAAGATAGATAAAATGGAATAAAACATATGGTAGAGGGATGTGAGTATTGCCTTTGGAGTATAGGGCTCACTACTAACAACAAGTCTTAGATCTCAACTAAGCGTCCAACGGTGGATGAATGTCATCTCCGGCCCCTACATGGTTAGATCATGTAGACAAAGAGTATGGATTAGCACAAATAATGCACTAAGTATGCAGGCATACCATGCACATGAACATGAACCTACCACCAAGATAGATGACGAGGGCACATATACGTATAGAAAGAATATATATATATATACAAGAAGGGAATATCATAACAATATGCCATGAAGTGTCATGATGCATGAATGCAAACCTACATATTATAGCGGGGATGTGACCTCAACCAACAACAGAGAGACCAAGTGAGCTACTACATGAAATTGGACTACTTGCTAGATAGATCCTACGTCAACCCTTAAAAAAAGGGGATACAGGTCAATCCCATCTTGGGAGATAGCCCATGGTGGCACATGGTTTAACGGAAAGGAGTGTGGACCTTTGGAGATAGCCCACCCCGACTCCAATCCCTCGGTGCTAAGTCTCATCCCACGAGAATACATATACATATACGAACTTCAAAATAGAGATTTCAATGTTTCAGATTCCAAGAGCAATGCAAGATGGCTACAAGCCCAAAATCATATCAGGAGGGCTAAACCCTTAACAAGAGTTTCATCAAATCAAGTCTTTCATGTATGCATATGTCATGAATGATGAGATGAATGCATGAGAAATATATATATTAAATCTTAATTCAACAATACGATATAAAATTCAATTGAAAACCATAAGTAAATCCCAATTTAAATCATAATTTGAATTACTCATGCCTAAACAAGCTTCCAAGGGACCATGCATATTCAAATCTTCATAATTCCAATGTAAAACATGATAATTGAATTTAAATAAACTTGAAATCAACATTAAAGTACATCCCATAACTCAATTGAATTAAATCATTCATAAATTAAAAGACTCAATTTCAAAGAGAGCAAAAATTCCTCAAAAATTGAAGAAGAAGAGTTTTGGGTCTTCATGGTTAATTGAACCTTCATAAATTCAATGAAATTCAATAAAGTAGGGCTAAATTCACTTTAAAATCAACAATTAAATACAACCCATACATCAATTTAATCAAAACAATAATAGATTTAAAGACCTATTTGCAAAGTAAACTTAATTTCATAAGAATTGAAGAAGAAGAGTTTTGGGTGTTTATGGTTAATTGAACCTTCATAAATCCAATGAAATTCAACAAATTAGGGCGTAATTCACTTTAAACTTAATAATTAAATGCAACCCATACTTCAATTTAATCAAAACAACAATAGGTTTAAAGATCCATTTGGAAAGTAAGCTTAATTTCATAAAAATTAAAGAAGAAGAGTTTTGGGTCTTCATGGTTAAAAGGAGAACCATGAATCAATCCCACATACCTTGATAACAAAAAATAATGAAAAAGAAATTGAATTGAGAAGAAGAAAGCTCTCCTTAAATTCCCAATTGAATCTTCAACCTCAAGACTAGTAGAGAGTATTTTAGGATTTGAATTTGAAAGTTTGAATGAGGAATGAGAGTGAGTGAATGATTAAAATCTGATTTGGGGGCTTAGGATAGGTTTAAAGGTCATAAAAGACCTTGAAAATGGGTCAAATTATCAAAAATATCGCAATAAAATGCGATTTAAAATCTTAACCTGAGGCTCTCACGGATGGCCTCACGGGTCGTGAGACTCACTGACCTAGCCCAGGCAATCCTTATGAAAACGAGCATAACCTTTTACTCCAAATTCGGAATTAAGTGAAACCAGTTTTGTTGGAAATCTAATTCAAAGAAATTCAATTTGATATATAATGGTCCATCCATTTTATTCTGTTCTAAGATATATTACCAGTTAAAGTTGACCCTTCCAATGGTTCAAATGAGATCCATGTGCAGGCAGTCCCACCAAAAAGACCATAACTTCTTCATCCGAGCTCCAAATCAAGTGAAACCAAGTGCGTTGGAAAGATAACTCAAATAGCTTTAATTTAATAGGTCATGGTCCACCCATTTATATTTGTGCTAAGAGTTATGACTATTTAAAGTCAGTACTTCCACAAGACGTCAAGAAAAACTCAACCAATGTGATTTCTTTGAATACGGCCATTCAAGGGAGATTCATGAAGATCATTAACCAACAAAAATAAGTTCAAATCAGATCTCAATTAACATTACAAGGTTCTAAAAATTATGGGTTGTTACATCCATTTACAATAATAAATCTTAAAAGAACGAATTAATCATATCTTTAACAAATTAAATATTATTGCACTAAAAATATGTAACTCCACTCCTCAACATTAATTTTAAAATCTACCATTGCATCTTATTTAACCCTTCGTGTTAGAATTATCGACAACAATCAATTAAATTAAATCTTCTGAAAAATTTAATTTATTGATAAAATTAATCCTTTATCTTTTATACTTAATTTATTTCTTGTGACAGATATAAATCTACCTGCAGGGTTTTCATGTGAAAACTCTTAAGTAGCTATAAAGGGGTGTCTTTAACTCGAGACTGAGACACAGTCTATCAACTAATCATTATTTCACCAATGTCATTTGTAAGTATCCAATCCATTAGGAATATATCAACTCATTAAAATGTCTTACCTTTTAATAGATTAAAATAATATAAAAAATTACATAGATCATAATATCAAAATTAAGAGTATAAGATTTTGACTAAGGCACGTAAAATAATTTAGAAGAAAGTAAAATTTACCAAAAAAATGACTAAGTAAAGAGAGTTGCAAAATTAGGAATTTTAAATTTTAAGATTTTGTCTAACCAACCTAAACGGAACATGAAGTAAAGAAAAAAATTTCGAAAAATTAATGTTTTGAAGTTCTTCTAAAATTTATCTAAATTACTAAGACAAAATAATTTTAAAAAAAAAGACAAATTAACATAAATGGATAATCTTTGAAGATTTAATCAAGTTAAATTAAATAAATAAATGTTAGTATTCAAATAAGTAAAAATTTTACAAATCCCATAATTTGGGTAATTTGGGTAACTAATTTCAATTTATCCCCACCCTTTGCAAAATTACAAAAATCCCATAAAAATATGTTTTTCGGGATACACTAATAACACATGATTCACAAGTGCCGATTCATACAAAATCAGTTAGAAATAAAAATGGAAACTGGATGGATTCCTAAATTTAAGCTAAACAAATTCT
>JBCEWC010002866.1:0-32394 GCA_038996855.1 Solanum aculeatissimum | reverse complement strand
ATTTTATATTATTTACGCAAAGTTTTTTTTAATAAAGTTTCCTATTAATGTGGCCTTAAATTTTTAGAGGTCTAAAGCAAAATCTTCATTAATTTTCCTCTTGAGTTATTTTGTTCCTTTAAATGGTGACACCGCTTAAAAAAGATCCTGCATACACCACTGTCCACCATCAGTAACCCTTGATGACGAACCAATTCGATTTTTAAAAAAATGAATTGTACCATAATAGTTCATCATAGTATAATGTTCCTAATAATTAACACATCCTAGGGCATCCTTATTATCATACCCACTACACTTGTCATTGCTTAGTGGATGGTCACCAAAAATATTATTTCTCAAGTGTCAATACGCTACAGCACTAATGTGAATTTCCAGGTTTGATTTTCAATTCACTTGCTTTCTTCACCCAATAAATTAATGATAATAATAACGAAGCATAAGATATAAACCCGTAGTAGTAAATTGAGACTTTGGTGTCTTACCCGCACTCGAGTTGTTCGTTTGCCAACAGGTGAGTTTTGACTCCTTTCCCTTTTATTTCTGAACTAGTTATAACATCCCCCGTGTAAGAGTAAAGTTTACAAATACCTTTTTTAGGGGATGATGTTGATAAAATGTCCCCAATAAGGATGGTTTTGTAAAAATGTCCCTAATTCCTTTAAAAATTTATTTTGAGACAAAATTGTCCCTCAACTATTTCATAAAATTAACTTCTGTCTTATAGGCAAGATCTTACACTGCTGAATGTAAGTATAACTTATCAAAAACACTAAAACCCTTGACTTAGAGACAACAACAAGAGTAACTTATGCCTCATGAGCAAGTTGTTTCACTATTGTGCTCAGTATAATTTCTGATATACGCTATAACTCTTGCCTTTGAGGCAATACTTGTTTCTGTCTTATAGGCAAAATCTTGCACCTTTGAATGTAAATATAACTTATTGAACATGTTATAACTCTTGGCTTTGAGTTATTTATTGAAAAAGTCATTTATCAAAAAAAAAATTCTTATTTTAATTATGGATCTAACAAACATTTGTATAAGTTAAAAAAAAACTCTACCTTATAGGCAGATCTTACGTTGTTGAATATAAGTATAACTTATCAAATACACTAAAACACTTGACTTAGAGGTAACAACAAGAGTAATTTATGCCCCATGGACAAGATGTTGCACTATTGTGATCAATATAAGTTCTGAGTTACGCTGTAACTCTTGACTTTGAGGCAATATCTACTTATGTCTCAAGGGCAAGAAAGGAAAGGACAGAAAAGTATTTTGGTCAACTTAAAATTGAAAAATTAGTATTTTTATAACACTTTTCTTATTGGGGGTAAAAAATCAAGACCAACCCATTTTTTGGGCACTCAGTGTAACTTTCTCCCCGTGCAACGCACAGACCCAATAGTTATTCGTAAATTTATTTTTTAATGATATAATTAAACGCTATTAAATTTTCTCATTAAGCGTAAAATTAATATCCAATAAATGTTATTAATATTGATTAAGTTTTAAATTTAATGATTAATTTTAATGATTATTTTTTTAATGATATAACTAAACGCCATTAAATTTTAAATTTAATATCCAATAATTTTTATTAATATTAATATTGATTAAATAAAAAATCTACGAAATATTTTTTTCATTAAATTTAATGATTAAATGATTTCAAATTTTTATATGTATATTTGTAGTAGTTCATTTTTGACACAAACAGAAAGATATTAAAATAGTTATTTAATTTTATTTGTTAAGCTTAAAGAAAAATTTATTTTATCTTAATTTCAATATTTACCTAAGAGGTGCCTACTACTTACTCAAGCAAAGACAAAGAGGCGCCTACTACTTGGCTAGTCAATTCCCACTTATAAGACGAGAATTTATTAAGTACAATGACCAGCTTGCACTAACCTATTTTTAACATAAAGGCTATAGGGTATAAGGTGTTAAATAAATTAATAATTTACCTCACCAATTAAGTCAATCATCTCAAATCACCCATCAACCAATTAACCATAGATAAGCAAGTGATTTAAGATTCTTATTTAAAATTTTACGAAAAGAATATTTCATAAAAATAAAGGGCTAGTTCTTACAAGGGTAAGCCATTAGTTCTACCAGTCTCTCCGTATTTGGATAATATGAGGTTTTAATGTAAGTGTTATGTGATGTGGTAAATAGTGATAAATCAACAAAATCATAAACAGAGTTACAATAGCAAGTGGATCTAATACCATTAAAAAGGAAAATTGAAAACATAGTACCATTTGCCAAGGGCTCAACCCGAAGAGGCTGACATTGAAGAAAGCAATCAAGACACTGCAAGTAGTCCGCAAACAAGTATCATGAGAAAACATCTCCGGATCAACACACATGGGAGTTTATCAAGTTAAACTCAGAGACAACGGGGTTGGGTTCAACAACCATGCAATGCAGATGCTTGTTTGTTTAAGTGAGCTTTGCTGACATATTAAAAAGTAGGAATAAAGTTGCGTACATGCCCCATCTTACCCAAACCCCACTTATGGGATTACTCTGGGTATGTTTGTTGTTGTGTATTAGACAGTCTTGGAAAACGTTGAGTATCCTAAAATAAATTCTGAGTTGGTGTTCGGGATCATAGCACCATAGTCTTTTCGGAGATGGATATGTCACAAAAAATGCTTTGATTGACTTGGGCTGAAATCTGCCTTTTCCCGAGATGAGATCTTGAACGGAACTCATTAACCAAACAGGTGGAGGAGGAAGAGTGAATGGATTCTGATATGAGTACCAAGTGAGGGCTCTTGTGCCGCAAAACAGGCACAAGATATATTAAATAGTTAGCGGTTAGAACAGCAATCTCTGCAAACAACAAATGAGAAGTATGAATAAGTAATGGGCAAACTCTTTCACTGAAATGTCTATTTTGTTCACGTACCCCACTTTATTTAGGCGTACAAACACAAGATAACAAGTGAAGAACCCATTAGGAAAGACTAAAAAGAAGACAGATTTTCAAAAAAATGTTCTCATTCATTAGCACTCATTTCTCGATAAATAAACCAATTTGATTGATAATTTCAGAAAGTTGGAAGATAACTCGTATCAATTTTTATTGATACTAATTGGTGCAAAGAAAATAGTTATCAAATAAAAAAGTACTGAAGCTTAAAGTGGATTAGCACAACTTGAACCTCATACATCTGAGTGGACAACTTCAAACATGGCACAAGCGAGAACTATTGACTTAATTTGAGAAAAAACACCAGTGTTCTCGAAACTGACACGACTCACACTTAAACAAGATAGACAAAAGAACTTGCATATCCCACCTACTATGAAGAAAATTAGATGAGTCGAGAAAAGTTAAAGCAACGGGAGTCTCTAAACAGGATAATTAATACAAGCCCTGTGATTGTGTATTATTCCCAACATGCCTCTCATATTCCAGTCATGCACAAAAGCCACATTGAAGTTAATCTAATACTCCCTCATTGATTTTAATTTATGTGCCTTACTTTCCTTTTTAGTCCTTTTCAAAAAGAACGCCACTTGTTATATTGAGTAATTTCTTAACTAGATCCATCAGATAAGGTGAACGTAGAAGATAGGAGAAGAATTAAATGGAGGACAAAAGAAGAGTTACATTACCAGGATGTGATTCAAGGCCTGATGGCCAAAGTATCCACAGTGCAAAAAGATGAAGATTGTATCAAAAGAGAACAATTGCAGGTCAGAGGATGTAAGATACCAGAGGTAATCATCATAATCAATGGTAATAAAATGAGGTGTATGAACATTCAAATCAGGTAGAAGAAGGATACACCACTACTCTGATCCAAGTTGCCAGTATGATGGATACATCCGTTGCTATGTGGAGGTTTGCCATGAAGAGAACATTAAGCATCAACCTGTATATGTTCCCTTATCACAGTAAGTGCAAGGCTTCAAACTCTTGTCCTTTTTTTTATTAAAGTTGTTACTAATTGTTTGCGCAGCCATAATAATTGTTCTTCAAGTGATTACCTCGTGTGCAATTGAGGTGCACAGAAGACTAGCAAAGATATTTTCGGACACATGTATATAGTAAATTTGTCCTTGAACTGAATTAAGATCCAATCTTGTTCCAACCAATGCCAGAATCATAAAAACAATTGTTCCTCTGCTGCTTGGGCACTCAAAAGAAAGTTAACTTCCTTTAGAGTTTTGACTTTTGACTGAACCCAAAAAGCATGTCCTGTATTGGTGCTGGCTGAAGACGAACCATGTTAGATACCAAGATCCCTGTACAGAATCTGTTGGATGTCATTGCTTAATAATGCTCTAGCTTTGGCCCAAGTTTTGCAACAAGTTCTGCAAGATTGAGAAAGGTTGGTCAGCTTATGGTCTAGGAAATTCCATAGTAGAATGCCAGATGTGCATCTTCTTTAATTCTTGTTGCTCAATGGAGGACTGAAATATCTGAGAACTTTTAGAGTACACTAAACTTCATCCACGAACCATACTTGCACCGCCGCCGCCCATGAAACCTAATTTCCACCACCTGGAACTTAACATTAGTATGCAGTAAACAAGGAATTGAGGAAAAGAGGTGCTCTGATAATTGAATTCTCAGACTTCTTTCCTTTTTTTTTTTTTTTTTTTTTTTGAAATAGGTAAAACTTGAATTCTTGGACTTTTTTCCTTCTCATTTTTTTCTTTTGTCAATTAATGATAAGAACAAAAGCATTCATAAAAAGGAAAAGAAAGCAGATAACTTTTTCCAGTGACTTCAAAACTTGTGCTCTTCACAGAAGACTTAAAGCGATCAAAAGTAGAATCGAAGAGGATAACAACAATCAAAGTGAAATACCAGGCTCTACCCAAAAGAAAAGTGAAATCGCAGGAATTTGAAGAAAAATCAGAGATTAAAAGAGACAGAAAGGGGTCCAACCAATACCAAGGATGCCACAAACTCTTGAGATCCCAGAGCAAGCATTAAGTTAGGATGGGTCAGGAAGTTCAGCAAATCTTCAATAAGTATATGCCGAAAAGAAGAGATCGCCAGAGATGACTTCACATGTCGACGCATGCTCGCTAATGGAAGGAAGCAGACCCATGTAAAAGCCAGTAATGGGCTTTGGGTGGTGGTGTTGCCACGAGGAATAGAAAGAATCACACGATTCTTTATCGCGATTGAAACAACAGCAGGATAGGAGTGCACAGGTTCACAACTGGACTCTTCTCTGACTAGAAGAGCTGGGCCTAAGACTTTGAAGCAAGAGCTTTCCATCCTTTGCATTGGCAAGCTGAAGCAAACAGTCCTCAGTTACCTATGAGTTGCTACTTCTTAAAATTTACTTCTTCAAACAGCAGAAAAACAAGTGAAAAATTAACCAACCTAAGACAGCACTAAACAAATGAGAACATGAGGAACAGGAGTACCTTCACTGCTACTCAATCAACAACTCAACCAGCAAAATCATCTGTAACTGCTACATTTCACAGTCAGCAGTCATATAGAAATCCTAATGGGTTATCTCCAGTGCCCCACCTCCTTGTCAGCCTGGTGCAGCTATGCTGGGTCTGATGGCTTTTCTTCTCCTTATCTTTTGTTGTTCTTACTGGAACTCTCCAGCCATTTTACAGAGAAAAAATTGAGAAGAGACTGGAAAAGGAGAATAAAAATTCAGCTGTTAAGAAGCCAGAACAAGTTGGTTATAATATAGGAGCATGGCCTCTAGAGGTCGGACAAAAATGAGGCAACTAATATGAACATCACATGCCTTCAGAAAGTTAGCAAATTTTGACCAGTGACTATATGGGACCATCTGAAACTTAATTTAGACAATAGACCTCTTAGAAATGAAGTTAACAAATACAGATCAGAAAATACGGCTGTCAATTTCCTGATAACACAAGGTACAATTTATCCTGAGGATAGCTAGAGACTGACAAAAGAAATGCAGAACAGATAGCTGGCACCCTAGAATAACTTATTCGATACGAGTTTACTGCCACCAAACCAGAGAAATGGTTATTACACAGATATTACACATCTAATAAATCGTACAAAGTAATTTACTGCAAATTATTTTGCAGTTAACCAGGAGTATGCTTATTGGAATTTATTTATTTATTCGCTTGCCCTTTTTTTATTTTAGAAGGTAACATATTTGTATCTAACTATAACACCCCTCATGTTTTAAGGTTCGGAAGACTGAAAGATAGGAATTTTGCTGAAAGTTTGACCCTACGAGCCAGTTTACGGCCCGTATTAGTATCCACGGATCATAGGCGGGTTTGTGGAAAGTGCCCAATGAAAATGAAAAATTGGGGAATTTCTGAAAGTTAACTCACGTGATACCAGACGGACCGTATGAGGAACCACGGCCCGTCAACAGGTTTCGCAGGAAGAGGTCCTGAGGAACCAAAATTTTTCCAAGTCTGGAACAACCCTACAGAAGGATTCACGGCCCGTAAGTGGAAAGACGGGTCATGCTGCATGTTCGTGGCTTAGAAGCTGCAACTCCAGTAGCTCAACTTTTATGGCACCCAACTCTACGAGTCAAGGTACGAGCTGTAAGTTGATCCACGACCCGTAGGAGGGGTTCCAGGAACAACTCCGACAGTTTTTAATGAAGGGTGTTTTTGACATTTCCAATTCATCTAAGCCCTAAACTACGTCGTTTTGGCTACCCTAACTGATTTAACCGGCCTAACCTCTATAAGTCTTATTCCTAATTCATTCAAAGCCTTTAGTTCTCAAAATTTCTCTCAAGGGTTCTCAATATTTCTCTCTCTAAGTCAAGGGTTCCATTGAAGCTAAAGCTTGAAGGTTTGATTACGGATTTTCAGATTTTCTTCTTCAATTCTAAGGGTCTACTTGAGGTATGTAGGGCTTCATTCATGGGTTAATTTCATCCATAAAGCCCAATTCAAAACCTTGTTTTTATCAAAGTTTTATGATGAATCCTTATGGGCTTTTAAGCCATGATTCCTAATGCATGAATTTTGATGCTTATATGATGATTAAGACTAATTATGCACGAATTATGATGAATTACATGATGAATATGATTATCAAGTAAAAGTATGTGATCTCAACGTATGCATGATTAGGGCTTATTGACTTATCCAATTTGACTTTTAATTACGTGTTTTCTGTATGAATCCTATTCAATTGCATAATTTTAACTAAGTTGTCCATGGACCCACACTTAGCCCTAGTCTCTAATGATGAAGTTATGAATTTCCATGATTATGATCTAAGTATGAAAAGGTATGTTTTAAATGTTTATGATGAAGATGTTATGAAAGCTATGATAATGCTATGATAAAGAGGGTGATGCAACCCTAATGATTTTGATGATAATGTTAAGGTGGGAATGTCTACCCATACTATGATGAAAAGCAAAATAGATGGACTATCTTATGACACGATGTTTTCATGAAAGCTATGATGACTATTTATGAATTATGAAAGAATGATTTTAATGAAGTATGAACTATGTTGAAAGCTATGTATATGCATGATTTATATATTCTGTGGGATATGACTTAGCATCGAATGAGATTTTGGGACTCGACCTAAAGGGTCCTTAATGTAAAGCCTACCTCTCTCATAACTACGTGCCACCGTAGGAAGGATGATTATGTGCCTATATGGTATTATGTTAATGGATCCACATAAGTAAAACATATGCCAAAAAGGGAAGATTCCCGTAAGGTTCATGTTGAAGCACTTGCCGAAATGGGAAGGCTCCCGTAAGGTAAGGTATAGTCTACCTAGGCAGAGTAGACTACTCTTTCACTCAGTGTAGAGGCAACATCGAGATTCCATGTAATAGTTTGCATGGTCTTATATGTCGGTTATGGTCTTATTCCCACATATGTATGTTTTTTTTTATAAAGTATTCCCACATATGTATGTTATGGTTATGAAAGGATTTTATGATGCTTCTTCCTATGATTTTAAACTTGCACGTTCATATATATTGTGTCCTTATCCCATTGACTACATTTATGCATATTGATATTGTTGTGATGTCCTTTGATTCACGGCATACCTACATACTTAGTGCATTCTATGTACTAATGCATACTTCTTTGCCTACATGATCTAACCATGTAGGGACGGACGACGAGGCAATTATTCCATTCCGTGGCTAGATTCGGATTCTAGAGCTTGAAGACTTGTTGGTGAGTTCCCATGCTTCGAGAACGAGCCCTTATGATGCTTTTCCTTTTTGTTGAGTCTTTGACATTTTCTATATTTTGATGTATATCTTGAGGGTGAGCTGGTGAGCTAGTGAGCTATGTGCTAGACCCCGCCATGAAGAGGCATGATTTGGACGTAATGGATTGATGTATATTCCCCTATGGGAACTATGATGCTCTCACTTTATATACTTTTGCTTGCTTATTCTCTTATGAATGTTTATTTTACCTTATGAATGCTTATGATATGAACACGAGGCTTGGACGGGATGCCTTCCAGTGTCACATTCACCATGTCATGGCTAGGCCCTAGGTTCGAGTCGTGACACTATCTAAATTTTAAATTGAACACTCCACTTCAAAACTGTGGAAATCATCCATAATTACAAAAAGACATTCACAGATGATCCTACCATCCTGTTTCTTCTTACACAGAATCTAAAACATCATGTTGGTCTTCTAAGGACACCCCTTTACTGTTTTACACCAAGTATGAAAAAGACCTAGACACCTCATTTTCAACTTGTGTATGTTCTTAGATTAGAATAGAAAATGAAACATGGGGATTTGTTAGCGATCTCAAATAGAAGACATAATTTTCAGTTGTTTAATCCAACAGCACTCAACAACTGAACAAATATGCAACCGATATTGTGCACAAACAAATGCAAACAATGCAGAATGATCCTTCGGGGTGGCCCAGTGGTTTGCGCTTCGGACTTCCGTGTTGGAGGTCTCAAGTTTGAAACCCTTGCAAGCGAAAGCAAAGGGAAACCCTTCTGGGTCGAGCTCATCGCACCGGACTTGCCTAATGCGGCTTACCTCTCCTGTGCGGTTTGTGAGCTATTGCACAGGATCAAGGGGTTTCCCTGTGCGCACCCAAAGGGTAGATGCAACGGGTTTCCCTTGTCATCGAAAAAAAAATGCAAATAATGCAGAATGTTCAGGAGGATGCAAAACAGAATTCTAAACAGAACATAGCCAACTCGCCAGACTACAAGAGAGAATGGCTATAAGCATACCTCCATCTGCTGATGTAATTTGAATCCTGGTTTGAGTTAACAAGTTTTCCGTCAAAGCAAACAAATGCAGACTAAACCTGTCATCATATTTCAAGTCACAGCTAAATTAAACCAAATACAATGATATACAAACATGACGAGCAATGTCCCATTCCCATGATAGTTTGTGAAGATTAAAGATGTTTTAATGTTGACAATTCCAGACAGAATAACATACTACAATCACACGTAACCTAATGCACAGAATTGGGAGATATATTTACAAAATTATAAACATAAGTTCAGCTCATCAGACTAATGAAGAACAGGAAAAAGGTCACGACATTGCATTCCCAAAGCTAACACTGTTCCTTTAATGGCTAACCATACAAGCACAAACAAACCTGAACTGTAAATACCTTCCTGCATCATACAAAGACCGATAAAATCACCATGACATCAGTTACACTATGATAGCCATTGACTAAATTAATAAGACAAATAAACAGAGCAGGCAAACTTTCATTCAAGCGTTATAATAATGGAAACAGAGAATGGGCTGACTTGTAAAAGTGATCTTATTGAAAAATCAAAAGCTATGTACAGAAGACGCTCCCTGACCTGTATTGCTAAATCCAAAGTACAGTGCTTCTACGATACTATGACTAGGGTACTGGTTGACCATTGTACAAAAAGATCTTTACAGTCAAAGTCATCAACTTATACGAACAAAACCCTTCCTCCTCAAAGGGTTCACTCAAAAATGTAACGGTACACAGGTATCCCAAAGAATATGCAGGCCTAATTACGCACTGCAGAGTCACACAACCCACATGTAACTGGTGGTCATCTCCGGAAAACAAGTCTCCAGTGAAAGGTAATAAACAGGAATATACAACAAAAGAAGCTTCAAACCATCATATTCAAGTCTGACAAATCATCCATTGGAATCTCAAGGCCCAAGAAGTCATGATCTTGTAATCCATCATCATCAATGTTCAACCATGAGCCAATGTCCTGTCCCTGACCACCAAGATCATCAGGGTCACCTAAAACATCCATTCCTGGGAGTTGCAGGCCGGATAAGTCAATGGGATCCTCTAGTTCCTCCAGGTTACACTCAGTCTTATCATTTCCAGTGCCAGTGGCACTTGTACCACTTGATTTAGCTATTGAAGATCCTGGCAATTTAGGCTCCGACATCCTGCCAAAAAGCCCATTGACAGAGGTGGATAACTGAGAAGTTTTCTGCTTAGCTTTTGTCTTGGGCTTTCTTTCTCCCTTGACATTGGACGAGGAAAGTCGACCAATTTTGGTTGTTCCGTTGCGGGATAATGCCTCTCTGCCACTTCCTTTTCCTTCTCGGTCTCTCTCACTTCTCTTTCCTTTAGCACTGCTTAAAAGTGAACCACCTATGCCTGAAGAAATACCACTGGTAGTACCAAGAACATCATCCAACTCCCTCCGCTTGCCCCTACTTATTTCAGAAGGTAAATTGGCTTCAAAGGATATGTCCTGGTTCAGTGATGGGCTTTGCTGTGCACCCAAAGCTGCAGAAGGGACTTACAAAATTAGACAATAAGACTTTTAAGAGTGTTATACTCAATTACCTTGCTTCAGCATTAATAAATACCTGAAACTCTTGCTTCACCTGAACAGCCGGATGTGCTGATATAAGATTTTCCAGCTTCGCCATCAGTGTTCGAATCTGTTTGTCCATCACTAAGGCGGGATATCCCAGAAAGGAACACATCCTTGTACAAAGGCTCACTGAAACAACTCTTTCTTGTCTCCTCAAATTCTTGGCATCGATGCAAAGTTCGCTTGACAAAAGCTAAGGCAGCTTGCTTGGCCATTTTCCCACTAGCACTCTTCATCCCATGAACATTTGGACCCCAACAGCTCTGTCGAGGCAGAATCATTTCAATTCAACAACTTCAAGACTCAAATTACATGATTTAAGAAGACAGTATCATGCAGCAATATATACATAAATGTATATATCTATCAACGATGATACTATGAACAGCAGAGTTACTTGATGTCTCCATAACTATTTGAAGAACAAGAATGAAGGAAATACAAATATAAGCAGAAAGGCGATGAAAATTCTGGTGGACACTTCTGCAAAGACACAGGCTGTGCACATTGCGAGAATATCAACTTGCGGAATAATAATACATGTAGAGCACAAGAAGTTACAAAAATTAAAGTTATAACTGCAACTTCCTGCTTTCCTTTTGGGGACCAAAACTAGATGAACATGGTAATCAGCTTTGGTTTCAACACAAGTTGAAAAGTAAAGACAAGTTTAAGAGAAGTCCTACACGAAATAATTAAGGAGAAAATTGCAACCGACACAAATTGACATAAAAGCTGTATAAATAAGTTACTGAAGCTACCATTACATAGTAACAGTTCAAGCCCCTTTATCCGGAGAGACGATAAAAGAAGAAAATCAGCAAGGATCGAAATAAAAAATAACTGTCTTGGTTATAATAGTTTGACCATATTTCACATGACGAAATCTTGATCATCATTCAGTAATATGAAATGGAAGTTCACAAATAAACAAATTGAAACATATCTAAACTCTGATCCCTCAAGTAAAGATAAGTAGTTAGCTACATTTCGTCCTGTTCTCCAAGGATGTAAATCTAAAATTTAAGAACAAATATTGCTTAGAAGCTTCAAATTACCATATATTTTTCATATGCCATTGCAACCAGTTTATCAAGAGCACGCTGTTCAAACTCCCTACAAGACAAATTTTGAAGTTGTTACCACAGTGAATAGTATTAAGCAACAATCAAGGTTAGGCATCTGAAAGAAGCATAAATTGTGTACTTCTCTTGAAACTCTCTCATCTCTGTAGATGAATTTAGCAGTTTCCCCAGCATTCTTTTCTTCTTGGAAACCTACAGAAGCAATCACATGAGTAAGGCTCCCAATAGAGAAATCAATAGCTTGAAAATTTTATAACAATAAAGGAGATCAAACCCCTATTCGTTTTTTGTTAAAATTAAGATCTCTGACTTTGAATATGTATGATCATTATGAAGCTGTCCCTAGATCTAAATAGCAAACAAGTAAGACTTCTTGTTTCCGTTAGTGTTTGAATTGATTTTTTCTTTTGGCTAAGGTAAGTAATCTTACTTAACGTTGGAAAAAACTCACGTAAACAACAGGCATACCAAAAGGTCAAGAACTACATCAAAACATGATTTTCTACAAAAGAAATCCAATCATCTATACAAACTGGAATCTTAAGGGTGCACCAAAAAGAAATCAGAACAAAAGGTTATTCCTCAAATGTACACAAATCACTTTCAATCCTCTCAAATATTCTTCTATTTCTGTCCCTAAATACGACCCACAGAAGAGCTAGAAATGAAAACCCATAATTAACCCCATAATTTATCTTTGTTTAAAATCTAACAAACATAAAGTCTAAATAAATAATAACTAAAATATTGGGAAAATACATGGGTAGGCTCTTAAAGTTGTCTGGATTTTTTATTTAGACACTCAACATAAACTTTTGATCCATAATTTATCTTTGTTTAAAATCTAACAAACATAAAGTCTAAATAAATAATAACTAAAATATAGGGAAAATATATGGGTAGGCTCTTAAAGTTGTCTGGATTTTTTATTTAGACACTCAACATAAGCGTATGACCTATTGAACTTTTGATCTATGCTCAACATGTGCCTATTTAACACAAGTTTGTCAATTCTACACAACTTTTAGTGTAGATTTCACTTGTCATTGACCATGCAAGCACAACCAATGAAAATTAAGGCATGTCATAAAGAAAATTAATTTTTTTTTAAAAATAGGGAGGAGTTAACGTGAAAACAATTCCAGCAGGAGGTGAACTAAGCCGTTTCACGACAAATCGTACTGGAGATGACATGAGCCGTTTCACGGCAAATTGAAACAGCTCGGTAACGACCCCCCAAGTCGAGCGTACCATTCAAGCTGTTTTTCCTCGACTCGAAATCGAAGTGGGAGCAGGTTTGAAATTTTGAGGGTTACAAAGGAATGCTGCCAGAACAACAGAGGTTGACAAGGTCTTCATCGTGGTGTCTTGAGAAGGAAGAGCTGCCGGAGGATCCATGCATGCGGATACACAAAATGAAATGGTAATGGAAGGAATCTAGGCTGGAAGGACAATTATCTGCGTTGAGAAAGAAACGCTCACCTCCTTCGATCCCAGATGTTGTGAGGGGCAGAATCAGTAAAGGACCAAATGAAATCAAGGTAATAATCAATGGAAAAGAAGAGGGAAGAAGGAAACTCCGTTGGTTAGGAATAGCAAGGGAGGACGGGCACCTGAAGCTGTTTGAGGGTGGTGTTCTATATAGTGATTAGAGTGAGAGGGCTTGGGTCTTGAAGGGACGTCCATGTGGAGAAATATTCCGGCAAAGAATAGAAGATGAGTTAGATTGACAGTGGTCGGACACACCCTACCACGTCACAAATGGGTGTTCAATAAACACATTTAAGGACACTTCAGATGTTCAATATGTCATAAGCTTCATTTAAGCGTCTGAATGAAAAATCTGAAGGAGATCCTCTAAAATATTATATCCACAAGATATTATAGAAATATTGATTTACATGCTGAAAAAACTTTGTTCGATGAAGCACACGCTAACAGCTAGCGACGGTGGCAGCTGATGGTGTGTATGTGTTCATGACTAGAACTGATGGTTGTAGGGTGGTAGGTGGCAGTGGAGGTCGAGGTGGTGGTGGTTGGTGCCATAGGCTGACAATGAAGGTGGTTCATAGTGGAGGTGGTTGGCGCTAGTGGGTGTGCAGTGCGCCTGACGATGGTGGTCGTGCCATGGGGATTGTGCGATGGTTGTTGTGAGGTAGAAGCTGGTGGTGATAGTCGTATGGTAATAGTGGATAGCGTAGTGATGAGAAGTCACCTTCACATGAACTTTTAGATGAAGTATCTTAATCCATACAAGATTAGATTTGGATGAGACAGACCTATAAAGAGCAAATGAGTGCTTGTAACAGAACTGAAAAAAATAAAAGCAAATGCAATTAACGAGCAATGTTTGATTCAAATTCATGACTCCATTAAATGGAAACAAATGGGTCTATATCATTAAATCTGATTGCAATAAATAAGATAAAGGCAGCAATGTGAAGATAGAACCAGAATCCGATAGTCGCAAATATGATATGAAGCTCAATTACAAATGCCCAATCGCATTGAAGCAAATAGAGATAGAGAAAACCAAGATTCAACCTTACAGGTTATAATATCCAACGAGGACTCATTAAGGTGACAGGATGCATGAAGTTGAAAAACTGACTCATCGTCAGCCCACAAGTTGACTCAACGAATCAAGCAGAGCAAGAAGAAATTTCGGGCATACAATGACAGGCAGAGGAAGAGGAAGAGAGATTCTTCTTTAGTCTATCCAAAAAAACAAAAAAAGAAAAGGAAGAGATATTCTTCCAAGATACAGAATTCCAAAAAGTACTAACCATTTCCTGGTGTTTCTCTTGTACTCTACTGATTTCTGCACTGATCTCTTCATTTCCAGTCTCAGCTAAATCAGACTACATTGAAAATAAGGAATCAGCAAACAAGGAACAGTAAACCCTGAGAAGATATAGCATGAAGTACACACCACTATCCAACATACTGAAATTCCACCAACCTACCTCCAAGTCCGGATATATTCCGATATAGTGGATCTCCAGGCGAAGTCGCTCATCAATTGACATCTCATCATACTGATACTCGGAACAAACAAAGCCAGGCACTGTTTGGTGTTCTGGAAGTAGACCATTCTGTGACTGATCATAGCTTGAAAAATTCCCCATTTCTGCGGATGTAACATTATCAGCCTTGACGTAATCCAAGTTATCAATGGAACACCCATTGGTGTTTATCCTAAATCCATTAGAAGCACAGTATTGGGACATATCACTCCTATATAACATCTGTGCACAGGAGGTATCGGATTCTGAATCCATCTCCATTTCAAATCCAGATCGATAAGCATTGGAGTTAAGGTCTTCCTTTCCATTGCAATAAAGCTCTTCAGGTATTAAAGCAGCCATCACCCTTTGGTACAAGGAAATACCCTTGGGCTTACTTTTTCCAGAGACTACATATTCTGAGGTAAGATCAAAACTATGTGGTTCATTTATCTGTCCCACAATTTCATTCAACCCAAAACCACTAATTAAACTGGAAGCATCAGCATCAAAAGGCACAGAGGCTGGTGCTGCTAGACCAGTCTCGTGCTTTACCTGTTAAGAAAAGAACAATAAAGATTAGCATATATCAGAAAGTTCTATGTAGAGGAAAAGCGTTAGTTTTATATTAAGCAACCATATGGCACTATTTTACAGTATTGAACTGTGTATATATAACACACTTCTTATTGACAATAAAATTCATTAGACCTACAATGTAACTGTTTTTTCTGACCGAGAAATCTGTGTGGGGCCAGTCAACCTTGAAGACCAACTGCAGCCTTCAAAACTCTGTGAATTAGTTTGCACGGTATGGGGCTATCTAAATTTATATATGTCAATCGCAAGCATACACTGATAAATAATGTAAAACAACTGCAAGACAATATGGAGGAGTCTATTCACATGTTCCACAAAATAACCGCAAGCTTGTGCACAGGCTCATCACCCAAACAAAAGAAAAAGGAAACATGTGATTTCACATTGAAGAAACATATATAGCGCACACTTAAAAAAATAGTAATGGAGACGAATAAGCTTCTAGCAAGACTCTTGGCTCGGTCACTCTTCTCCTCAAGGAACAATTTTCCAAACACTACAATGTTCCTACCATGTGCAGTACTTTCAAACTTCAGACCTAACAAGGTTGGGACATCAGATTCAGGAAAAACTGCAATGTTTGGTATCTAGAGGGGTATGTTCTCTATTACAGCTTCTGAGCAACTCCTCCATCTCAGGTCAAGACCGGACTTTCTTTTGTGGATGGGAAAATAAATGGACCTTGTTGAGTTATAATACAATCCCAAAAGCTAGTTGATGAAGTGAGGATCGCCCAAGACCATATAAAGAGCATGCAACCATTCCCCAAACAGTATGGCACTTAACACCCCTCCTCACCCCCAACATTGGGACAAACAATAATAGGGGTTGGTTTAGCTCAATATAGTCAAAGGTGTGCTTAAACCCTGAGTGAGGCTCAAAACGTGTTGAGAGCTTCAACTCACTCGCCATCAAGGTTCTAAGGCATAAGTTTTCTTGCAAATGAGTCTCTTTTGAAGAGGCGACACCAAACAAGTGATATTTCACTTTATCATCATTTTTTCCCTGTTTTTGTGTACATATAACTGTCATTCATGCTTGTAATATAATTATTAGTGTTAGACTAAACATATGTATTTATGTTTTCCCCCATTGAGCCTTCTTTCATTAAAACCCATGCTTTATTTGCATTTTGTTCTTAAAGCCCCAATGAACTTGAGAGCTTTTTGCTTCTGATAACACTAGCATAGCTCTAATATCATGTTGAAGTGTGTAACCATCTCATCAAAAAACTTAAGTCTTAGAGAAAACATACTTATATTTACTTAACTATGTCCTCAACACTAGGCAAACCTAAATCTTTCACCCCCAACTGGATTTGGAGCATCTTACAAAGTGGACTGATTCACTTGGTTAGTAATAACAAACTGACACAGCACAACCTACAAAAGAGGAGTTTTTCTTTTTGGCTTAGATCCCATCTATGTGAGGAATAATCTGAAGTTGAAAAACCACCTTTACTTGCACTACAGAATCACATGCCAGATCCGTATCATGATTTTAGCCAATTAAAAATGAAATTGCCCTTTCATTGCACAACCATAAGACTACTCCAGTGTTGGTAAAGGATGTCTGTAAGCACAAGATCAACAAGTGAATGAAATTCCATCCCTCCTGCCATTCAAGTGAACATGACAACAACAACATGCCCAGTAAAATCCAACAAGTGCGGTCTGGGGAGGGTAACATGTACGCAGACCTTATCACTACCTCATAGAGATAGAGAGATTGTTTCCAGAAGACCCTCAACTCAAATATATCAGCCCCAAAAGCATAAACCATTGGTCTCGGGCAGATCCAAATAATTGATCTGCTATTCAAGTGAAGACATGGTTTTAAAAACGAAAAGCGCAAAAAAAGAAGTAAGGTCAACAACAACATCATACCCAGTGAAATACCACAAAGTGGAGTCTGGAAAGGATAGAGTGTGTGCAGACCTTACCACTACCTCTCAGAGGTAAAGAGACTATTCACAGAAGACCTTCAGCTCAAGCAAATCAAAGCAGTAATTTTAAAAGAAAAAAAACATGATAGCTAATAGCAACGTAGTGTGGAGCATATCTGCAAAAAACCGTAACATTCACACAAGGTGTAGTCACCTAATACTACAACCGACACAAAGCTCCACCAAGCTAACGACATGAATGGGTTAGTAATAAGAACACCTTTCAACTACCTACTACCCTCCTGCCCTTATCCATGACCTCCTTACCCTTCTATCTAAGGTCAAGTCCTCAGTAAGCTTCGGATGCATCATATCCTACCTAATCACCTCTCTCCAATACTTCTTTGGCCTACCTCTGCCTTTCCTTGAACCCACTATATCCGGTCTCTCACACCTTGGGCATACGCACATCTCCTCTTCACATGCCCAAATCATCTCAATCTCCCTCTCTCATCTTGTCCGCCATGTAGACCACTCCACTTGTCCTGAATATCCTCATTCCTAATCCTATCGTTCCTAGTATGCCCATCCATTCATCACAACATCTGCATCTTCTAAACCTAAGAGTTCTTGACTGGTCAACACTCCACTCCATACAACAAAATCAATCTAACCACTACTCTCTTAGCTTCAAGCTTTGGCAGTACCTTCTTGTCACACAAAATGTCGGATGCAAGCCTCCACTTCATCCATACCGCACAAATACAATGTGAGACATCATCTTCTCCTATTCAACTTATTATACTTCTGCTTGATGATAAAAGATGCTAGAAGACCTAAACTTGGTTGCTCCTCAAGTTTTATTATGAGTAAACCAAATGAGATTGATGTATACTAATACTTCTCTGCTCTTATGAAAGAGGCTATACTGTAGCTGTGTAATATGAATAGAAATAGTACGAGGAAAAAAATCATTGTCGCAAGATATAGCAACAAAGCCAGCCACCAATGGCCTCCATAGAGAAAAGTAATATGGTGGGGTGAGAAGAAGAAAAGAATATATCTATGCACTAACATGTATATGTAATAGGAAGTACCTAAAGGACTTCGAGATTTCTCTGTTTCCTCCACCGAAAATTATGCATGCAAATAGTCATACGAACAATTTCCAGTTTGCATAGCACCCCAAAAGACAAAATACTATTGACATGTTAAACAATTGGCATGGGAGGAAGCCAATCTTGCCATTAACTATCTCACTATTACAACACCCAAAAGAGTTCTTCATATATCCACAAGTATATTAATAGACAAGTTTGAAAAAAGAAGAAGAGCTAACCATATGCTCATAAGTAGATTAATACACAAGTCTAACAAGAAGACCTTTCACCTGTTGCCTCAGAAATGCTGTGTCTATTTCAGATATAAAGCGAAAAAGTGGTTCCATTTGCTTCCAGAATGAGCTTGAAAGGGCTTGAGCTGCAATAGAAATAGGATCATACTAATAAGATTTGTTTTTAATCAATAAATAAGTAAATAGCAGTGGGTTCAATTAGTGCCACAAAGACAGATGCTTTCACAGAAAGCCAAAAAAGCATGGTGACTGATAGTGTACCAGTGTTGGCAACAGCACTTGCAGCAGCCAGTAGCTCTTCATGGCCATCATCTGAAACAAATAAGGAGATACATAACAATAAAAAGCAATAACAAAGCACATAGTCATTCAGCAGCTATAATAATCAAGCCTACATTGCTGCTACATACCTAGAAAATCAGCTGCAACATCCATCGTTGCATGCTTCTGTCGTTTATAAGCCCTACGATCAGAGAGCTTTCTCGTAGGTGGTCTACCTCCTTTGCTGGACAAGTATTTGCATAAAATCATAAGTTACTCTATTGCACTAAAAGGTAGAAGAAAAGGCATACCAGCCATCACATTGAAAATGAGTGAATGTTCAACCTTTCTGTCTTATCCAGAGAATGCCTAGAGGTTCTAAGTTGCTTTGCAGTTCCAACATTCCCAAGCTTTTCAGCCATCAACGGCATTAGGGACCTAGCAGATGTAAAACCCCTCCCACTCCGCCCTTGCCTACGAACACCATCTCCAAAGTCTTCTCCACTAACCACCTTATTTTTCCTTGGTGGTAGCAGCAATGTTGACATCTTTTGTACATTCCCAGCTTTCTCATCCACTTCATCAGACCTCTTGCTCTTGTCTTTAGACTTGATTTCAGCAGCTCCAAATTCCTCAGTTTCAGATACAATTGGAGAGAAGAGATCGCTTTTTAACTTTTGTTGGGGAGAAGAGCTAGACAAACGCCTCTCATTACGCAGAACATCACTGGTGCTATCCAGGGTGGAGATTTCATCATTATTGGGAACAATGGGAAAATTATTCCTTCTTGCGGGTCGAGAGATCTTTTGGGGCCTTTGGCTGGCCCATTGAGCAACAGGTGGTGATGAGGACCTTGTAGAAGGGTTGCGCTTTCGATTACCTGCCCCAACAGCAGATGGAAGTTTGTTTGTGCAATGAGACATTTCCCAATCATTAGCAGCAGCTGCCCGCTGAACCGGAGGAGACATTTTTGGTGCAATGCCTGAACCTGATCGCGGAGCCCTAGTAGCAGAATTCAATTTTGTGCTCGATGTAGGGCTAGGTGATGTAAATTCTTCACGAGCAGCTGCCTTCGTTGTACTGGATGAATAGAATAGATAAAACATATGAGAAATGTAAGAATACGAAGAAACGAATGCCTAAAGAAAGAGATCTCTCATAACAGTTTCAAAGCATTAGCTCACAAAAGAAATTGCAAAGACCAAAGTATAAATTCAACCAAAATGAACGAAAAAGGAAGTGCAGAAAAGGGTCTCCATACTTGTTCACTGTTCTGAGATTCACCCTTTCTTTATCTGAACCAAGAAGACGATCTCTTCTATCTGGGAGATGAGGATGGTTATCTTGGTCAACCTTAGACAGGGAAGAACGCATGCCTAAGGTAACTTGCTGTGTTGCACCATCAACTTTTCCAACACCTCCAGGAGTAATCCCAGGTCTACTTGAACACAATGAAGATCAGCTCAAAATAAAAGAAGTGCTTTCTAAACATAACAAAAAATTACATTTTTACCAAATACAATGCATTCACAAAAACGACCTTGAACCTCAAAGGAATAGAAGATTCAAATGGACAACAACTGTTTAATGCATATCCCTGAAGTAACATATTTGCTCATATCAAATTATAACTCTTCTTATTTTGACATGTAGATAGTTATAACTTTTCCTGTTACATCTCCAACAAAAAGCTACTTTCTTCTATAAACTCACCAAACTTGTCTTACTGAATTAAATACCAGTATGATAACCTAATTGACTTTCTAAAAGAAGTATATTTTCCTTGATCTACCCTTCAGGATGGCCCAGTGGTTTGGGCTTGGGACTTCCATGTTGGAGGTCTCAGGTTTTGATCTACCCTTCAGGATGGCCCAGTGGTTTGGGCTTGGGACTTCCATGTTGGAGGTCTCAGGTTCGAAACCCCTTGCCAACGAAAGCAAGGGGTTTGTCTTTTGGGTCGAGCTCGTCGCACCGAGCTTGCCTAGTGCAGGTTATCTCTCCTGTGTGGTTTGTGAGCTATTGCATAGGAGCAAGAGTTTACCCTGTGCGCACCCAAAAGAGTAGCGACTGCAGGTTTCCCTTGTCATAACAAAAAAGTATATTTTCCTTGACCTTTTTGCTCAATACTTTGCTGGCAACTAAATAGTATGGGCAACATTCAAAATTCACCATCTCTATGTTTCCAACTGAAACGTAAGAACCTTCAATTTCTTCAACATCCATACCAAATAGAATATGATGAAATATGTGACACAATCATGTCAGAAATGGAAAAGTTACTTGTCATAACTTGTCAAAGGAACTTCAAGGATCCATACGGTTATGCCTCTATCATAAAAAGTTAGCAATTCCATGCATGGTTAATAAGTAGCAAGCCGTTTCTTTATCACGCAAATATTCAATAATTGCCAAAAATGTCAACAGTTATACTTGAACATGATAAACTGAAATTTCAACTGGTTTAGGTAACAATTTAAGATATCATGACAACATATGCATGAATCCATAACAGACATTGTTACACCCGGCTTTCATGAGACTCTTTCTCACGCCAGCTCACTGGACACACGACAACAACAACAGAGTAATCCCACAAGAGGAGTCTTGGGAAGGTAGGATATACACAAACCTTACCCCTACCTTTGTGAGGTAGAGAGGTTGCACATAGGCTCAAAAGAAATGTAATCAAAAGCACGACTGAAAAGAAAACAAAGACAGCAAGATAAACAAAGGGAATGAAACAACAGGTAACAGTAAAAACAAAGAGTACGGTACTACGCAAATTACTTTCGATGCCGCACCCCTGTAGACGCGACATGGGAGTGGGTGTGGAACCGTACCCAATCTGGACAACCAATTTTGGGTACTTCGACCAAAACCGACAGAGAAATTCCACACAAATTCAGTGACTTCTGTAATCGAAATAAAAGTTAAGGTGAAATGAAGAAAATGAATACCTTGTAAATAGAAATTTCTACATCACTCCTTTCTGCTTATCTCCTTCCAAGATTCTCCTCTCGATCAACATCTTCTCCTAAAGTTCTCCACATAATTGGGACTTATAACTCTATGTATAAATATTTGAATTATTTTTGGCCACTCATATCATACCAGGAATGAAGGATCCGAACTCTAGATTTGCACTCGTATGGAACACTCACATCCAAGTCCAAGAAATGTATCCGTGAATACCAAATAATGCTACTAAATAAGGAGAAAATGAGAAGAGGAGACTAACCCTCTACCTCTCCTACATGAAAGTAGGACCCACTTAGCTATCTATTACCCTTCTGCCCTGATTCTCGTCCTCCAAACCTTCCTACCTAGGGTTATACAAAAACAAAATGGTACCATTTTCATATTAGTCATCCTCACTTATCTCTACTTCAGATGGTCCAACAAGCACACCTCAAGACTTATTGTCTAATTAAGCAAGAGGAGAAAAAACGACTCCATAAATCAACTAAAATAACCATAACATATCATATCAAACCAATGCCTACCATTACCCCGAAAGCAAAGACAGGGCGGACAAAAAGTTCCAATTTTACTTACCATTAAAAGACTTCAATTTTTATTTTAGCGGAAGTGTCAAGGTTCCACTACTTTTCTAGACCTATGCACTTAGTATAATTTAGTTATTGAGAGGTAGTTGTTGAGATAAAAAGCACTTCCAATTGAGAGGTAGTTGTTGAGATAAAAAGCACCTCCGAACTAATACCAAATACAGCTTAGAAAAGCAGCCTATAATAAAATAACCACAAGCAGCTCAAGTACGTCTACATAATCCTAGGAAAATAAATTAAAAGAAATGACACGAAAACCTGAACACATGCTTTGTTCTATTTTTAAATTCAACATTGACAGTTGAAACACTACCTGAAGCCATGGGTATCAGTAAGCCTTGATCGGCTATCACTAGGAAGTCGTGGCTGCACTCCTTGCTTTGGCTCCCTGTGGCCATCAATAGGTTTTGCCGTCATGGAACTAGCAGCATCTGGTTTAATTCCAGAACGCTTCTTTTTCATTCTCAACTTCTCCCAACCCTCTACAGCAACGGATGGAATATGATCTTCTCCCTGACTTGTGCTACCATTTGGAAACCTCAGCAACTCCCTATCTCTATCTATGTTCCCAGCCGGCCTTGCGGGAGTGTTTGACCGTACATCAGGCTAAAATCAAAAACAACAAATCTGTCAGTTTTGAGAATGTTAAGCTGCATCCAAGAACAAACGTGAATGAAAGAATGGATTTAGGTGAGGAAGCATGTAGCCTTGCCAGTGATTTGCATCAAGTAGAAGGAAAGCACAATATACCATATATATTACGGGAAAAAAGATATCTTTACAGGGTACTTTCAACAGCAAGTATCTGTGGTGTTGCATATATGTTTCGATAAAAAAGGGAACTATTGGAAACACTTCCAAATAAATTCTACATTGGCATCTCTTTCCACGAACAAACAAAGAAAGTTTTAACAAGAAGAAAGATACTATATTAATGCTCAACAATATAAAACTATCATTTTTCCTGAAACAAGTATCCAACTACATCAGTTCATTTGTTAGTGTTAAACCAGCATTTTAGCCAAAAAAAGAAGATCCAATCTTAACCGCTCAACAATATCAAAGCTTCATTAGATAGTTGCTGTGCTAACCCACAATTAGCTTATCTTACCCAGTAATAAAAGCAAAATAAAGAAAGTTGATCTCCATAATGAGTCAGTCCTCTAGCTTACTCAGAAATACTATTGCAGTAACAGGAAATACATGGAAGATTGCAAAGAGAAATCTCAACCAAAGGCTGGCAATGTAGACAAAATACCTCTTTTTGATAACGTAATGTAAATAAATACCTCAAAAGAGTGAAGTTAAATCAAAATACAAAAGGATACAAAGAAATTACAACATAATGATACAAACCCTCATATCCGCCATAGAAGTTCGAGTTCGTTTGCTTGGAACAGCAGTTTTAACCCTTTCTTCAGACTTTTGTTGGTCAAACTCATAACCACTGGGAGAACAATGACTCTGAGTACCTGTTTTACCAATGCCTGTCCCTGAAACTGATCGATCACTTGGGAAAAATGTCATGGGTCGGTCATTTGATAAGGTATCAGACCGAGATCTCTTCCTTGATGGAATGCTTGGAAAGCATTTGTTGAGCACAGATAAAGATTCGGTGAATATCTTTACACGTTCCCTGATATGTCAAGGATTTATATAAATACAATATCTCTTAAAAAACTCATTCCAAGTTAACAAGAAAAAGCATATAGAAGAAGAACACTGTATCCAAATAACTACCTAGCTTTAGTGCAGCTTTCACGAAGACCAGTCTTCAGCCGTCTGGCCTCCTCTGCAGAGGGAGAAGGGTACAGTTTGCCTTTAGAAGACACCAAAGGAGAATCCTCTACCGGCACTCCTAAGGTTAAACTGGTAAGCCGCTTGAAATCAATAATCCGATTAAGCTTGTGGTCTGTAACCATAGCTTTTGGATCAAAACGTAAGCACTGGAAAAAGTTAACCGCATCTGTACGTGTCACTGTTGAAGTACTTCTTGTCATGTTTGGAAGAGAAGAGAAGATCGGATTCTCCATGTTCTCACGGAAGCTACCTGACCGATCCAATGAAGCAGTAGGCGCATAGGATCCACGCTGACCAGAGGCATACAGTGGCCTATCTGGACTACTAGAAGATAGATCAAATTTACTAGATGCTGACATTGCATCAATTCGCTGACACTCTTTGTGTAACCCACCCAGCGAACACAGCTGTGCATGGCACTGCTCTTCAACAATAATGCATGAAACCCAACTCAATCTCCTAATAAATGTGAATATAGTGGTCCTGCAAGGATACCATCATTAAAACATTCATCGCACTCCACACAAATCAAAGACTAAATAAAAGTTGTGTAACCTACTGGCAGCTCTAAGAAAGGATTATGCAATAAGTAACTCTGTTGTGTGTGTTAACTCGTGCTTATATAAGCTCAGCAAAAAGGCCAAAATCAACCGACAATGACGAATTCCATAAGGATACAAGCAAGAAGATATCATTGACACATAAATATAGGACAACTAATTCTAAACTCAATAAATGAACAAGTCGACAAACTTTTTGCTTGTGAATTTTCATGCATTCCAACAGATTTATACATGAAACTATTATTCACTTTCTAAAGTATTCAGCCAACAAAGAGCTGAATACTGTCAGCACTCAGAAGTGGACAAAACAAGCGGTGAGGCTCAAATCCAAATATTAAATAGCAACAAAATTTTGAGTTCAGAGCTATGTTGTTGAACTAGGTCCATTGATACTTCTAAGATTGCTATAATTCTTTTAACAGCCTGCATTATAGCAATCAACATTGGTTTATACCTTTTCTTTTTTCACACTTTCCAAGTTTGACCACAACATTCATCAAGTGGCAGACAAAATTTCAAAAAATCTTATCAAAAATCAACCTAAATTCTACTTTCCACTTTTAAAAATGTTAGTGATATCAAAAATAAAAAACAAACAGCTGGGTAACTAATAATTCTTCTGTGATCAAAGACAGAGATTTGACACCCACACTTCATGTCATGCTCCTACACTTCGTGTCAAAAGAAAAAATCCATAAATACAAAAAACCGGATAATTAGACAAATTTAACAAAAAACAGCAAAAGATTGCATATGCTTTACCTGGCAACTTTATCAGCATAAACAAACTAAAATCTCAAACAACCGCGTGATCAGTACAGCCTTGGATACGAAAAATCTGAAATTAACAACAAATTGCCATAAAAAATTAAGTAACTCAGGCTTCAATTAGGGTTTTGAAAAGTTCGATTTTGTAATTGAAAAAATCAAACAAAAGGGGAAAACAAGGAATACCATACACATTCAAAAACAAAATGAAAATTCAGATGTCAATTTGTGAGATACATATATTACCATTAATTAAATGCATGAAACAAGCAGAGAAAAATCATTACAGGAACGTCGAAAGAGTCGTTGATCGGTGGAAGGAAGTCGGTCAAGCAATAACATGGATCTTTTTCGTCTGTTCACCCGCTTTTAATTTTCTTAAGCCCGAAACCAAATTAAAATGGACCAAAAGGCTTCATATATTGATTGGGCCTCGCATCTTAATCCACCAGCCCATTTAATTTTTTGAGAAAATAGGCCAATAATGACTTTTTAGGCGACCACACTTTCAAAAGTAAATTGATAAAATTTAACCAATTTATAATGTGTTGGACAAAATATTTCTAAACTAGCGTTTGGCTGTGAATTTTTTTACTTTTTCTTGAAATTTAATATATTATCATGTTTGGCTATAAAAATTCAAAATTCAACTTCTCCAGAATATTCAAAAATTTGAAAAAATAATAAAAATGTGCTTTTACCTTTTTCATTCAAAATTTCTTAACAAAAGTTAAAAACAACTCAATTTGTATTCATGACGGTACAATACATAAATTAGTCCTTTAATTTGGTTTCAAATCACAAGTTGGAACTCCAACTTTCAAAATGTACAAACAAACACTCCAACTAACCCGTTTTTTTATCATTTATTAAACATGGACATCCTAGCTAGCAAAAGACATTTTGCACACGAAAATGGTGTGTGGTTATTCTTTGTTCGAAGCCCACAACGGTAAAAAGGAGTTGAATTGTCTATTTTACCCCTAATAACATTCCTTTATATGTATACATTATTTTTCAAACCAAAATGCAATTTCTTCTTCTTCTTTCTATTAAAAATACACAAACATTTTTCTTTTCCTTTTTTTGTACGATTTCTGCCTTTTTGGTATATAATGACTTCAATTTTTTTTGTCATTGTGGAAAAAGAGCTATAATGAAAATTTCTTAATCTACAAATAATCCAGATCGTTGGTTTCTTGGATGTGAAGATGGTCGAGTATGATTTTATTTTATATAACTATTTTTTTGTTTAAAATCTAATATTCAAGATTCAATTTTTATGGTTATTTTGTTGTTTGTAAACATGTTGGATGTAAATTTTTTAGGTGGTATGAAATGGATTGTACTGAACATGCTAGAATTGTGATTTTGGGATTACAGAAGAGGATAAAGAATCATGATGAAGAAAAGGAAAAGATAAGGAGGAAATATCGAATTTTGTTGATCATTATGATACTATGTTGGATCTATAGAGAGTTCTTTATGTAGTAATTGTTATGTATGTTGATTTTCAGAATTATTTTGCTCGTAATTTAGTTGTTTTTGTGGGATGGCTGCTTATATCTCTTGTAATAATGCAAATTAATTTAACTTCGCAAATCATTAGCTTTAATTTTGAACAAGTGTTTCAACATTTCATCATTTCAATACAGGCACTAGCACCAATATTTGCACATACACTGGATCAACATCATTTCAAGGCACTTCAATATATTCACTAAGTATCAACCTAACATATTTTAAGCAACTTTACATAACCATAATGGCATCTAAACAGTGTGCAAGCATATATCAAATAATAAAAAAATACATCATTATTTTATCCAAAAAAATATAAAAGTAAGATCAACATCATTGTTTTTTACCATGAAAACACATCATCAATACTGTTGAAATCTTATAGAATCCACTTAAATTTGATTTGCAATTTTTTTCGTTGTGACATTAGTTGAAGTTGATTTCCAGTCATAACACTCTTTCCTTTCCATTTCAAACCAGGTGATTTGAATCCAAGGTCAACATTTGTTTGTGATCCATCCTTGAATGACCCACTTGAGATCACTCTTTCACTTGCTCTTCCAGAATGCATTATTACTTTAATATTATTTTTCAAGATAGACAAATAAAGATATAAAACAATCATGTAAAAGAATATACTTACATTAATCACTTGTCTTCCAGATTGTGTATCTGTGTATACATCAATTCCTATAGTTGTTGTTTTTTCAACTGAACTTGTAGCACTAGTTGGTTGTTTCCTCTTATTTCCTGTAACTCTTGAGATTTTCAAACATAAAGAAAAGGAATGTTGAGTGCTTGGTTGTGAAGGTTGTCCAGTGGACTATGAAGGTTGTCTAGTTGACTATGAAGGTTGTCCAATGGACTGTGAAGGTTGAGTGGCATGTTGAGTGTACTGTGATGGTTGTGAAGGTTGTCAGTGGATTGTGAAGAATGTGGAGTGGACTGTGAAGATTGTAGAGTGACATGTTAATCAAGGAATAAAATTATATATATAAATAAGTCATGCTTATAAATAATCATTAAATGAGATAGAAATGGTCGTTTCTTACCACTTTACAACTTTTTTTGTTATGCCCAACTTGATGGCACATGGAACATGACATTTTGACCCCATTCTTTGATGTTTTCCCCCGTTTATTTTTTCTTAATTCATCTTTATCTTTTCTTCTACATTTGGATGATCTTCCGGGCATTGACTTCACTTCAGGGGGCTCAATTGGTGGGCTATTGGTTTTAGGCTACATTACCATATTAGTTATAAGTTGTAAGAAGTACTTATAAGCACGTAGGAATGTATCTTTTTTGTAACAATGGTCCACATAATCTTTTGGTTCTTGCCCCATATGATACAAAGCACAAACTACATGCTGACAAGGGATACCCATTAACTATCACAACCTACAAGTGTAAGTCTTTTTAACCATGTCAACTACAAGTCTATATTCTCCTTCTTGGATCTCAAATTCAATATCATGATTCCAGTTCACCCTTAGTTTCCTAACAAAAAATATTTTCTTACTAGGTGTAATTCGTTGGACATAGATTCAATTTTGCACTCTTTTATATTCTTTGGAATTTTTTTTTTCTATTTATGGTGATATCAAAACGCTGGTATGTCTGGATATCTTATCTATCTCTCTACGAAAATGAATATCTCTAGAACAGATGTTCAGTTCAATTCATTTTTTTCTCCACCCAAACCAACCCACCGACTCGGCTTCTTAGATTTAAAGTGATTTATTTATTGCCCCGAATGATACTATTGTTCCGTACCATTATGGAAGAAGATCTGGGCAAGATATGCACCTCTTCAGAAATGAAAAAAATCGATCTACTTTCATTTGGTATTTTGGCCTAAATTCCTTGACTCCTCGATACTCTCTTTATTTTCCTCTAAAACTAGCCTTGCCATAGGTGAAATATCGCTGATCTAAGTACTTGCAAACTTAATCATATCCCCATGCCTATCCATCATTTGTGTCTAATATTTTCAAGCATACTAATCACAAATTTGTGTCTAAGACCAACAATCCATGAATTAAATGTTTCACACATATTGCTTTTCACCACATCACACTTGGATGTTTCACTAAATAAAGCTTCACACCAATATTCTTTATTACAGACAAGCAAGGACACACATATTCAATCACCAAGCTTTCCCAAATATGTAAACTCATCTTTCAAGTTTATTCAAAACTAGCTTTGTCACATCTCCAAAATACTTTTCTCCTCTCTTCACCTATCCATTTCTTTTTTCATCTTGCCCAAATATATCTTGCACACATTCTTTTTTCAACAAAAGGAAGTAACTCAGCAACAACTAACTCAAGGCTCTAGCATTTTAGTAGTTTAGTTTAAAACACAAGTGAGATATAAATGTGAAACAAGATTAGCAATGCACAAATTTAATGTAGTTTAATGTCCAAATTTAGTATAGTTTGATGTCTAGATTTACACGAAATGTCCAGATAAGGATTCTAGTTTCTGTCTAGATTTAGTGTAGTTAAGTTTGATGTCCATATTCTACTCAGATTTGAATAGTAATTTGAATCGTCATCAGTCCCTAAGTTATTAGTTTCTGTCCAGATTTAGTGTAAGTTTTTGTCCCTAATCTTAGTGTTAGTTTCTGTCTAGATTTAATGTTAGTTTCTATCCAGATTTAGTGTTAGTTTCTGTCCCTAAGCTTAGTTTAGATCCAACTAACAAACAAACACAATGAAATAACATGCCATGACAAAAATTATTAACTAACATGAGATAACATTATTAACTAACTGAGATATTAACTAACACATGACAGAAATGACAGCAGTAATTTAACTACCAAACAACATTAACAACCATCCTATTAACTAACATGAAATGACTGCAGGCAACCTCTAGAATTTAACAAACATATGACACATAATAAACCATTACTAGAAGTTGTAGGACAATGAAAAAAATGAGATATAATAGTTTAAATAAGCATGAAATGAGACATAATAGTTTAAATAACCATGAAATGAGACAAAATAGTTTAAATGAGATAAAATAAAATAGAATAAGATAAAATAAATACCTTTTGCATATCAAACATGATTGTTATTCCATATCCATCACCAAGTTGCAAATCTTCAATAAGATATCTTAAGAACCAACTCAAGAGTGTTTAGTTTCTTGATCCATCACTACCCAAACTATTGAATACATTTGTTGATTTCCATTTTTTTCAACAACCACCAATAACTCTCCTTTACAAACACCCTTCAAAAAATAATCATCTAGGCCTATAATCTTCCTACAACCTTCTAACCATCCATTCTTCAATGCAGTAAAGCACACATAGAAGTATTTAAACAATTGTTGTTAGGAACTGTTTCATTATCAGTTCTTACCCAAAAGAGATTCCAGGATTTGAACTCTTGATCATATCAGCATAGTCTAACAATTTTAAAAACCCAAGCTTCTAATCACCCATAAACTTGGAAATGACATCCTGTTTTGCCTTATAACATACTGATCTTCCCACTTTTAATCCCCATTCTTTTCTTATTGTTTCATGAAGCGTATGAATCCTAATGTCAGGATTAGATATTATTCTATCCCTCATCTTCATTTTCACATATTTTGTTGTGCACAATTTCTTTATGTTCTTTGTAAGACACCTATGAGTAGGATAGTTTTTTTTTCACAAAAAAATCCCTGTATCTTTATCCAAGCTAGCAAACACTTCCCATTTATAGTTTTCAACACATCTCACCCTAACCCTATGACATTTATTGGGTTTAATCTTTAATTGAACTTTATGTTGCACAACATAATCAACAACAACCTTTTAAACTGAATTGTACTCTCAAATATCATACCCAATATTATTCTAATTTAGTGTTGCATTTGTGGCATTATTTGCAGCATTGTTTGCATTATTTTGGATTATTCTTCTCAGTGTTCTCTAGATCTCAAGATCAAATAGAGTCAAAGGATAGCCTCGACTACAAGTGTTTTGCATAAACTACACCTATATGCTGAAATAAAACAAAAATAATAAGAAATGCAAAATAAGGAAAATAAGAGTTAATTTACAAAGTGCTCAAATTAAACTAGTCTAAAGTCGTATTCCCCAGCAATAATGTAACAACCCGAAATTTTTTGAAATATCCTTATGGTTGGACTTATATGATGTACTACTGGTCATGGTTAAGTTTTGGTAGCCACGGGTTGAGTTTAAGTGTCCGAACGCAAAATGGGCTAGTTGGTGGCCTAGAGGGACAGTTTGGACAATGTACTTCAAATGGTCACAACTTTTGATGTGGGTTGAACCATGTGGGCTATTATTTAATATCTTTGAGTTAGATTCTCAACGCAACTGGTTTCACTCGATTCAGAGTTCGGATGAGAAAGTTATGACCCAAACAGTGGGACTGTTTGAAATTCGGAAAACATTGGAGATAGGCTCAGAAAAGTGGCTAAGGGCAGGACCACGACCCGTGAAACTTGTCAGGTTCGTGTGGAATATCTTGGGGTGATCCAGTGAGCTAGGGGTGGCCAGAAACCACCCCATGAACCAAGTCCTAAGCCACGGAACCTCAAACGGTCTGTTTGAGCTTGGACGGTCCGTGTACTATCCCGTCAAGTGGGACAGTGGCTAGGCCAAGCCATGGACGAGTTTAGGTGGATAAGTCTAGGCTCATGGGACAATTACACGACCAGTCAACCCCTAGATGGTTCGTGTAAAGGTTTGTCAAGTGTTCCAGAAAGTCCTTCGAGTTCGCATTGAAAATTTAGCTAAGTGTGGTGAGATGGGAGGGGAGACGGTCCGTGTGACCATCAGACGGGCACTGTAGCACCGTTTGACTCTGCTTAGTCTCGGAAAGTTACATTTTATTAATGGTAATTTCGTGATTTAACATTTCCTTAAGCCCCTTCTTGGTACCCTAAGGTCTCCTAAACCCCTAAAACATTCTCCAAACCCTCATTCACTCATTCAAACTCTCTTACACTCTCTTTTGAAATTCTTAGACTCTCTTAGCCTCTATTGAAGAAAGCTTGAAGCAATTGGGGAAGACAACCTTGACTAATTTTGACTTCACAATTAGTTGGTGAAATTAAGGTATGTGGGACTTGATTCAAGGATCCTCTTTCATCCTTGAAGATCCTAAGAACCCT
>JBCEWC010002865.1:0-32397 GCA_038996855.1 Solanum aculeatissimum | reverse complement strand
AAACAAGAATCCAAAAGTCTCTTAATAATCAAGAGAAATGAGCAGCACTTAAAAGGAGATTCTTCCCTATACTTCTACTGAAGCATAAGTAACATGTTTTCCTTGTAGTTTATGATAGAAATAAGCTAAAACTATAGGTGTTCTTACTCACCTTAGCCTGCAACAAGAAGGGTTTTCTCAAGAACCCTAAAGGAGTTTCAAGGTTGATGTTCCTTAGCTTTAGAGAGAGAAAAGAAAGCTGGAGTTTATCTGATTTTTGTGTGTTAAAGTGGGTAAAATGTCCAGCCATCCTTGGCCTTTTAGAAGCCCTTTTTGTCCCTTAAAATAATCCCTTTTGCACCTCCTCTTTTTGCTTCATTTCCAACCACTAAATGGCCAAGTATGTGATGCACCTACTTAATTATGTCAAGCTGCTCAAGGGGTCAAACTAGGCGATGCACCTACTTCTTCTTATTAAGGTACTTAGCTTAGATACCTAATCCAATTAAAGCTCTAATTAACTTGGTCAAGAAGTCCAAGTAGGTAATGCACCTACTTGTCACCTACTAGCTTAATAAGTCCAGCAAGTAGCTTGTAACGTTTACTCTGTTTTCCCAATCCTTGATCCCCCGCGTAGTATCTTAAGATCTCACTTTAAACTTTAACTCAAATATCACTTTGTTATCCCAAATTTAAATGTTATCATTGAGCTTAACTTAGACTCGCACCCACTGAAATACGTGGAACATTGAAGCACCTCCGACCCAATTCAAATTACCCCCCATTCATAGGAAATATTTAGTCCACCACCAACTTCGCAAAGCTACATCAAGTGTTATATAAATAGTGCTAGCATGTGGAAAATACGGGTTGTTACAGTTTGATAGGTCCATAATCATGTGCATTGCATGCCCGCATACTTAGTGCATTATATGTGCTAACCTATACTCTTTGTCTACATGATCTAACCATGTAGGGGCCGCAGATGACTTCCTTCCACCGTTGAATGACTAGTTGGAGACACTTGAAGTTGTTACTTATGGTGAGCCCTATCCTCCAAGGGAAACACCCACTTTCATCTACCTTATGTCCTTATTTTATGTTTCTTTATCTTATGACTTGAGGGTGAGCCCGGAATATGTCGAGGCCCCATCTCATCTTATATAGAGGCATTGTTGGACATATTGAATTCTATTGTACATTATGCTATGTGTTACTTGCAATGATATGACTACCTATGATCGGCGATGGTTTCCTATGTTATGTTTTCATTTCCGCTTATGTTATTATGATTGTTGGATTAGGAATGTGCTTACGTGGGAAGTCCCTAACCTCTCTTGCCCCCATAGCTTGAGTCATACTTACCCGCCTCTTAGAACGTAATTGCTATGTGCTATGTGATTCATGCTTATCCCATTCCCAACAACATCCCCATAGCTTGAGTCCAAAGCCCTGGTATCCCCTAGACCTATGTGTTAATTGTTATGTTTATGCGCTTCCGAACCGATGATGTGTGTGATGACGCTATAATGGCTGGATCAAGGACTCTCAGGTTCTCTTTCGCCATGTCACATCTAGGCCCTACTTACGGGTCGTGACATAAATAGACAAAAATCATTATTGGCATTTACATTGATCATTGCATGTATTTTTTGCTCAATGATTACAATTTCAGCAAGCTCCAACAGGTTATCATCCCATAGAATGACGATGACACCAGAGTTGCCTACTGGCAGGACCTTAATCATTTTGTTGAATGGGAAATCATCTAATAGGACTTGGTGGGTTTACATTTTTGTTTCTAATAGAACTACTAAGGGTGGTTTATGACAATCTAGTAAGGACCTAAAGTTTCTCCTAAAGTCTGGATCATTACCTCCACTATAATTCCATATTATAAAATTCATTGACTTGTTTAGGTTGGGTGGGGTAAATTTGATGGACAAATAAGGATGGATTTTTTTTCAAACCTCTCTTTATAAACCATTACTTTTATTCCCTTAAGAATAACTATTTGGGTTCTAGTTTCTTTTATTAGCTCAAAGGTTTCTTATATTTCCTGAGTGTTGGAATCTACTGGTTGTATAGGGACTAAGTTTACATGAAGAGGTAGCTAGGATATGGTCTTTATGTTATCTGGTACCTAGGATCCTATGCTTTCGACTAATCTTGACATAGTTATAGCTGGGGTGAATATCCTTGAGCCAGACCCTCCATCATCTGGTAATGAAAAGGTGGGTCCATGTCCTATAGGTTTTGAAAAATAAAATGAAAGGGTTGGGAATCCATTTGAGAAAGGATATGTTGAAGATTTGGCAATGGTAATTCCTATAGTAGGATATGGAAGAATGACATGATAGAACATTGGCAATTCACTATGGATTCCTATTCTGGGATATAGAAGAATGGCACAATAAGGATCTGGTAGTTCAGTGGAGATCGCCATATTACGATATAGAAGAATGGAATAATAGAAAAATAATAGTTTTGTAGGTATTCCTATGTTGGGATATGAAAGAATGACAAGACAGGGAATTGGTAATTCACTGGGGATTCCCGTGTTGGGATATGGAAAAATGACATGACAGGGAATTGGTAGTTCATTGGGGATTCCCATGTTGGGATATGGAAGAATGACATGATAAGGAATTGATAGTTCACTAGGGATTCCTATTTGGGATATGGAAGAATGGAATGGAATAGAACTGATAGTTCGAAGGAGGGGGGGAGGGGGTTCCATGCAGGGATATGGAAGAACAATATGATAGGGAATTGATAGTTCAAAGGTGGGTGGATCATGCTCAACATTGATATGTGTTATGATCCTAAATCTTGGTGTGATGGGACTCACCTATCCCACCAAGACGAGTCTGCCCAAAACCTAACAGCGTAACAAATAAGGTAAAGTTGAAGATAAATAGTCTCATAATATAGATGAGTGGAAGAAAACAACTACAACCATCCCAAGAAGTGGTGTCATATGTACAAGCCTCTAAATACAGAATACTCAAATAAAATATAATTCATAATGTCTAGTCCTCAAATAGAACAAAAAACATAAAATGGGATCCTCAAAGGTCTGCTGAAGACATAAGCAAATACCTCACGGGTGATCCAGAAGCTCGATCCAACGAATAGAATTCTAATAGGATGCACCTAGCTCACAACCTATAAAACTATTGCAACAACAGGTACTCCGCAAAATAAGACTAACCTAAGGTAAAACAATGAAGAACACAAGTAACTCCTTAAATCCCAACCACAATCCGCCGAACTACAACCCTGCACTCAGAAAAGTCCAGCACAATATAATATATAGATCACAATAATATAGATATATGGCATAATATCTCAACATACAGGTATATAAGTAGATCCAATACTTTCCCGCAATCAGAAATATAATAAGCATACAAATAATATACGACAATATTAATCAAATATGAAATGAGATGGAGTGGATGCCATTAAATGTACATAATATAATGCAATGTCAAATAATTATTATGCATGTCTGTCCTAGAATACACATTCGCTGATCATATATATATGCCTCAGACAGAACCCATGGGGGCCACACATGGACCATGCATCTGTGATCATGGCTGGCAATAACCTCGGCTCATGTCACCTGTCTGGAAGAAACCTCAGACTCATCCAAAATATTACCCCAGACCCAATATTTGTCGGCATGCTGCCTCGGCTTGACCAATAGAGACCTCAGTCACCAATTCAAATATTACCATACTCACATCTTAGCTATAGTCATCACAAGTATCAATGCACAAATAATAGATGCAATATGCATAATCACAATTTTATCATGGTGTCAACATTATAATGATCTCAATATCTCAATACCATCAATGTCTCAATACCATCAATGTCACAATATAATCAGTGTCTCAATATCATTAATGTCTCACTATCATTCGTGTCTCAATATCATCAATGTCTCAACATCATTTGTATCTTAATATCATCAATGTGTCTATATAATCAGTGTCAAATGATTCAAAAGATCACATATATTACGAATTCATAATTAATTTATAATCAATGTAGAACTATATGAACAAGTATTCAATACATGAAGTTGTGACAAAACTTACAATGATACATTTCTAACCCCAAATACTCAATCTCATACACATAGGAGCATACAAGGTTCATTCATACTTAACAAAAGGTTAAAAGTCCACGTGGCTCAAATAAAGTCTCGAATCACGTCAAAGAGATGCTTTTCCCCCTCCTATAATACTCCAACTCACCAAAATCTATTCAAATATGGCAACACAATCACATAACGATCTAATGACACTAAAATCAATCAATTCGGAGAAAAAGAATAAAATATTTCATGTTAAAAAATATAGTTGGAATCTGAAACTTAAAGCATAAAAATATTCTCCATGTGACAAGGAGTTCAGCGGGGAAAATGGTTACGAAAACTGAGTTGAGATGAGAGAGAAATCAACATTTTAAGTTTAGGAAATCAAAATTCAAAAATCCCCAAATTCTACCATTAAAATCTCAAAATTAGAAGTTAAAAACATAATTAATCAATGAAAATCAAGAAATAGGTTAGAAATTAGTTGCCCAATCACTTTGCCTTCAAAACTTTGAAAATACTCTCTTAAAATGAAGCTTGAAATGTCTACAATTGTGGAATGAAGTTTAATCACGTCTTTAAAATGATACACTATTTAGGTACCCTTGTACTCTGCGAACGCGGACAGGGATCCGCGTACACAAAACACTAAATTTCCCTAAGCCTTCACGAACACAGAGGTCTAATCTCTTTGACCTTTGTGAACGCGGATGCAAAGGCGCGAATGCGGAGAAATGGTGCTACATGCACCAGAAACAAAAAAACCAGCACAACACAACAATACCATAATAGGAACTGGACCCTCGGAAATTTGTTCAGAACCCCATGAACACAAACCAAATATGAAACTCTACTAGAAACGATGATCCAGACTCAATGGAGCCGTCAGAATTTGAATCTGGAACTCCCGTGGTCCCGAACCTGAGAAAAAATCATTTAAACTAGTTTCAGACTCAAAAACTCAAAATATTCACTAATGCTCTAAAAATTATAACGAAATTATTTCTAGCATTAGTTTCACCATCTGGAACAACTAGAATTGACAAAAATTTTCTGCGACCTCCTGAACTTTAAATGTTGATCAAAGTAAAACCTATGATAAAAAATGAACTAGAATTGCAACTTTGGGCCTAAAATCTCCGCTTTAACTCCATTTTTAGTTCTGCAAGTTCTCCTAAATCATATTCGACATTTTGGAACTGATGAAATTGATAAAATAAAATTCTAATACTCAAAATTCAAAATGACCTCAAAACTCAAAATTTTCCAACTTTCAACCTTTTAAAACTCTTTCTTTTGCAAAACTCCAACTTTTACCATATCTTCAAAATTCAACTTTTTGACTCATCCAATATGATCCAAGGCAACATTTGAGAAGGACAAAATAGTAATTAAGTTAAAAATGACCTTCGAAGTCATTATAGTATGTGACTGTTATAAGTCTCCCTCACCATTGTCATGCCCCCAAGACTACCTGGGCCATGAATGTTGAATTTTGAACTACAATCATTACTTCTTCATTCTTCATGAGTAAGGGTATCAAAATGAGCACAAATATAGGTAACCCGTAAAAATATTTATAAGTTGGGCTTAAGATAATTTTAATGGGTTCAATCTCAACTCATTCAAGCCTTAACCCATATCAAAAGAATCTTCAATTTAGCCCAATTTAATCTCCTATTTCAATCCATTCTAAGGTTCTTTACTTGCATTTATATAATGTATGCTAAAATATTAGTTATATTTTCTATCACTTATCTGTCAATTTATAACTTTTTACTTTTAGTTTTTGAGTTGAATTCAAATTGTAATTATAAAAAATAAATAATAATATGTTAAAGTTATTGAGATTGAGCGGGTCAAATTGGGTGGGTCATGACCCAATCCAAATTTTAGCCCAACGCATTTCATGCCCAAAATAAATTTGGACAAGTCATAACCTAACCCAATTTCTATTTTAGCCTATTTCAACATTTTCAATTTCAAACTAACCCACCCGTTTGACATCTCTATCCATGAGTACAGTTAAGATTGGGGAGTAACCTTGCACTCTCATTTCTAACCAGGTTATCAGAGTTGTGGAGGGGATCATAGGGGCAGATGTGTGAATGGTAGTTTCCCTAACAATTTAGGTATTTACTAGGTAAAGAGGGAAGGAATAGTTCTGGTTCATCATGCGAGATTGAATTTGTGAAGTAGTGCTTACGGAGAGTGATGTTCTGCTCCTTTGTTGAAAGTGCAGTAAAAGTCTGATTATTATAAAAAGTTGGGCTATGACTCATTATTGAGCATATCTTGAATCATTTCTTACTCCCAAGTATCATTTGAGTGATTTAATGATTATTTCATTTTATTAATTTAACCCATTTTGATTCACCCACGTAATACCCCATACAACAACTATTAAAATCTCAACAAATTATATTTGAATCTAGAATTTTAATAATGCTTAAATTTAATATTAATAATAAAGATATAAACATATGAATTTTGAAATGACTTCTATTTTTGGTCAAAGTTTAGGTTACACGTCATAAATATAATTTTTGAGTTCTTGTTTAATGACAATCCGAGAGGATTTTACTTGTTTTGATAGTTGATCTAAGTAATACCTATTGAATTTCCTCATTGGAAGACGACAATCCATGTCACCCTTCTCTTGAAATGTATTTTTTGGCATTCACATTACAATTCCTTAACCTTGTAAAGTTTAATTAGGTTTCGAACATGTGTGTTGCATGTGTATCTTTGTCAACTTGTATAAGACTATTCTAAATGACAAAGATAATATTTGAAATGTGATTAATGAGTAATAGAAGATTTAATGAGAAAACTTCATTACAAGATCAATTTGAGAATATTAAAATTGTTTGATGAACTATCGGACAATAGGTGAATTGATGTTTGAACCTCAAAAGTCAAATCTTATAACATAATAATATTCCTTTTACACTTGGTAATGTGTCTTACCTCTCCTCAATATAACAAATTTTCTCACACATTAGACATAAGTTGTAACAATCACTTAACAATCACATTTCTTTCAAGCATGATAGTGAGTCGTATTTTTGCTTTTAATGTAGAAAATTTCGAGTACTGGTAAAATATAAAAATATGTATAAACTTTTTATCAAGGAAAGATAATAAAAAACATCATCCAATAATAGCGACCATACAATTTTAAACTACAACATAAATACTCGTAACATTAATTTGATGTTTAAGTTTTCCTATCAAATATAAGCAATCTTCATGAGTAAGGATGTCAAAATGAACCCAAATATAGGTAACCCACCCAAAATTTTATAGGTTGTGCTTAAGATAATTTTAATTGGGTTTAATCTCAACTCATTCAAACCTTAACTCATATCAAAATACTCTTCAATTGATTGAAATTTGATCTTCAATTTCAACCCGTTCTAAGGCTCTTTACTTGCATTGATATAATGTATCTTTAAATATTTTATATTTTCTATCATTTATCTATCAATTTGTAACTTTTTATTTTTAGTTTTGGAGTTGAAATTCAAATTGTAGTTATAAAAAATAAATAATAATATGTTAAGCATATTGAGATTGAGTGGGTCAAATTGGGCGGGTCATGACCCAAACCAAATTTTAGCCCAATCCATTTCGAGCCCAAAGTAAATTTTGACGGGTCATAACCTAATTCAATTTCTATTTAGTCTCATTTTAACATTTACAATTTCAATCCAACCCGTGTGTTCGACATCTCTATCCACGAGTACAGTGAAAATTGGGGAGTAATCTTGCACACTCATTTTCAACCAAGAAATAAAGAGTTGTGGAGGGGATCATAGGGGCAGATGTGTGAATGGTAGTTGCCCTTACAATTTGGGCATTTACTAGGCAAAGAGGAAAAGGATAGTTCTGGTTCATCGTGTGAGATTGAATTTGTGAAGTAGTGCTTACGGGGAGTGATTCACTTCTCCTTTGTCGAAAGCGTAGTAAAAGTCTGGTTATTATAAAAAGTTGGGTAATGGCTCATTATTGACTGCACATCTTGAATCAGTTCTTATCCCAAGTATAATTTGAGCGATTTAACGACTATTTAATTTATTAATTTAATAAATTTTGATTCGCTCATTTACTACCCCATACAACAATTATTAAAATCTCAACAAACTATATTTGAACCCAGAGTTTTAATAATGCTTAAATTTAATGTTAATAAAAAGATATAAACACATTAAATTTGAAATGACTTCTATTTTTTGTCAAATTTTAACTTACACCTCATGAATATAATTTTTGAGTGCTTGTTTAATGACCATACGAGAGAATTTTACTTGTTTTGGTAGTTGGTTAGAGTAATCCCTATTGAATTTCCTCAATGGAAGAGGACAATTCATGTCACCCTTTTCTTGAGATGTGTTGTTTTGAATTCACATTACAATTTCTTAACCTCGTAAAGTTAAACTAGATTTTGAACACGTGCGTTGCACGTGTATCTTTGTTAATTTGTATAAGACTATTCTAAATGACAAAGATAATATTTTAATGTGATTAATGAGTAATAGAAGATTTAATGAGAAAAATTCATTACAAGATCAATTTGAAGAATACCAAAATTGTTTGATGAACTATCGAACAATAGGTAAATTGATGTTTGAACCTCAACAGTGAAATCTTATAACATAATAATATTTATTTCACACTTGGTAATGTGGCTTACCTCTCCTCAATATCAAATTTTTTTCTCACACATTAGACGTAAGTTGCAACAATCACTTGACTATCACATTTCTTTCAAGCATGATATAATGAGTCGTATTTTTATTTTTAATGAAGAAAATTTGGAGTACTGGTAAAATATCAAAATCTATATAATTTTTTTTATCAAGGCAAGAGAATAAAAAAGATCATCCAATATTAGCGACCATATAATTTTAAACTACAACATAAATACACATAACGTTAATTCAATGTTTAAGATTTCCTATCAAATATAAACATTTTTCATGAGTAAGGGTATCAAAATGAACCCAAATATAGGTAATCCGTCCAAAATTTTATAGGTTGCGCATAAGATAATTTTAATTGGGTTCAATCTCAACCCATTCAAGGAAACGTTACTTAAGCCGATCTTTTTTAATAAATAATTACTTATTTTAACGATATTTTTTAATGGATTACCATTTATAGCAATATATAGCAATACTATGATAAATTTGTACTTTGTATTAAAAGTAAATTACAGATTCAATATAAATCTGCACTTACATTAAAAGTGAATTATGCATTCAATATAAATATATTAAAAGTGAATTATGCATTCAATAACTTGTATTCAGTAGATTTTATAAATAGTTCTCTATAATATGAATTAAATTTGTATTATAAATGTTTTAGAAGTGTTCAGTGAAAATATATAATTGTCTGTAACATGAATTAAATTTGTATTATAAATGTATTAGAAGTGTTAAATGAAAATAAATTATTATTGCTATAAATGATAAATATTTTCTTATTCTGGTATATCTATGTAAGTTCCCCCCCCCCCCCCATTCAAACCTTAACCTATATCAAAAGAATATTTAATTGATTCCAATTTCAACCCATTCTAAGGCTCTTAACTTGCATTAATATAATGTATTTTTAAATATTATTTTATACTTTCTATTATTTATCTATCAATTCAAAAGTATTTATTTTTAGTTTTTGATTTGAAATTCAAATTGTAGTTATAAAAAATAATATGTTAAAGTTATTGAGATTGAGCTGGTCAAATTGGACGAGTCATGATTCAACTCGAATTTTAGCCCAATCGGTTTCGAGCCCAAAGTAAATTTGGACAGGTCATAAACCAATCCAATTTCTATTTTAACCCATTTAACATTCTCAATTTCAACCCAACTTGCCCGTTTGACATCTCTATCCATGATTACAGTGAAGGTTGGGGAGTAACCTTGCACACTCATTTTAAACCAAGATATCAGAGTTGTGGAGTAGATCATAGGGGCAGATGTGTGAATGGTAGTTGCCTTTACAATTTGGGCATTTACTAGTAAAGAGGGAAGGAATAGTTCTGGTTCATCGTGTGAGATTGAATTTGTGAAGTAGTGCTTACGGGGAGTGATTTACTTCTCCTTTGTTCAAAGTGCAGTAAAAGTTTGGTTATTATAAAAAGTTGGACTATGACTCATTATTGAGCACATCTTAAATCAGTTCTTATCCCAAGTATCATTTGAGCGATTTAATGACTATTTCATTTATTCCTTTAAACCATTTTGATTCACTCATTTAATACGCCATACAACAATTATTATAATATCAACAAATTATATTTGAACCCAGAGTATTAATAATGCGTAAATTTAATGTTAATAATAAAGATATAAACACATTAAATTTTAAATGACTTCTATTTTTGGTCAAATTTAAATTTACACGTCATAAATATAATTTTGGAGTTCTTGTTTAATGACCATCCGAAAGAATTTTACTTATTTTGATAGTTGATCTTAGTAATCCCTATTGAATTTCTTCAATGGAAGACGACAATCTATGTTACCCTTCTCTTGAGATGTGTTTTGTGGCATTCACATTTCAATTCCTTAACTATGTAAAGTTTAACTACGTTTTCAACACGTGCGCTGCACGTGTATCTTTGTCAATTTCTATAAGATTATTCTAAATGAAAAAGATAATATTTAAAAGTGATTAATGAGTAATAGAATATTTAATGAGAAACAATTATTACAAGATCTACCAAAATTGTTTGATGAACTATCGGATAATAGGTGAATTGATGTTTGAACCTCAAAAGTGAAGCCTTATGACATAATAATATTCCTTTTACACTTTGTAATATGTCTTACCTCTCCTAAATATAATATTTTTTCTCACACATTAGACGTAAGTTAGAACAATCACTTGACTATCACATTTCTTTCAAGCATGATATAATGAGTCGTATTTTTATTTTTAATGTAGAAAATTTGGAGTACTGGTAAAATATCAAAATCTGTATAAATTTTTTATCAAGGCAAGAGAATAAAAAGGATTATCAATAATAATGACCATACAATTTTAAACTACAACATAAATACACATATTTATTCGAGGTTTAAGTTTTCCAATAAAATATAAACATTCTTCATGAATAAGAGTGTCAAAATGAGCCCAAATATAGGTAACTCGCCCAAAATTTTATAGGTTGGACTTAAGATAATTTTATTTGGGTTCAATCTCGACCCTTTCAAGAATTAACCCATATCAAAAGAATCTTCAATTGAGCACAATTTAATCTCCAATTTAAACCTGTTCTAAGACGCTTTACTCGCATTGACAAAATATATTTTTAAAGCTTATTTTATATTTTCTATCATTTATCTATCAATTTGTAACTTTTTATTTTTGGTTTTTGAGTTGAAATTCATATTGTAATTTTAAAAGATAAATAATAATATGTTAAAGCTATTGAGATTAAGCGAGTCAAATTGGCGGGTCATGACCTAATCCGAATTTTAACCCCACCTGTTTCGAGCCCAAAGAAATTTGGACGGGTCATAACCTAACCCAATTTCTATTTAGCCTATTTTAACATTCTTGATTTCAACCCAACCTACTGTTTGACATCTCTTTCCATGAGTGAAGATTGGGGAGTAACCTTGCACACTCATTTCCAACCAGGATATCAGAGTTGTGGAGGGGATCATAGGGTCAGATGTGTGAGTGGTAGTTGCCCTTACAATTTGGGCATTTACTAGGTAAAGAGGGAAGGAATAGTTCTGGTTCATCGTGCGAGATTGAATTTGTGAAGTAGTGCTTACGTGGAGTAATTTTCTTCTCCTTTTCTTGAAAGTTCAGTAAAAACCTGGTTATTATTAAAAGTTGGGCTATGACTCATTATTGAGCACATCTTGAGTCAGTTCTTAGACCAAGTATCATTTGAATGATTTAATGACTATTTCATTTGTTAAATGACTATTTCATTTATTAATTTAACCCATTATGATTCATCCATTTAATATCCCAAATAACAACTATTTAAATCTCAACAAATTATATTTGAAGTCAGAGTTTTAATAATGCTTAAATTTAATGTTAATGATAGAGATATAAATACATTAAATTTAAAACGGCATCTATTTTTGGTCAAATTTGAACTTACACCTCATAAATATAATTTTAGAGTTCTTGTTTAATTACCATACGAGAGAATTTTACTTGTTTTGATAGTTGGTCTGAGTAATCCCTATTGAGTTTCCTCAATGGAAGACGACAATCCATGTCACCATTCTCTTCAGTTGTGGTTTTTGGCATTCACATTAAAATTTCTTAACCTCATAAAGTTAAAATAGGTTTCGAACACATGTGTTGCACGTGTATCTTTGTAACTTTGTATAAGACTATTCTAAATGACAAAGATAATATTTAAACGTGATTATTGAGTAATAGAAGATTTATGAGAAAAAATTATTACAAGATCTAAGAAAATTGTTTGATAAACTATCGGATAATAGGTGAATTGATGTTTGAACCTCAAAAGTGAAGCCTTATGACATAATAATATTCCTTTTACACTTTGTAATATGTCTTACCTCTCCTAAATATAATTGTTTTTCTCACACATTAGACGTAAGTTAGAACAATCACTTGACTATCATATTTTTTTCAAGCATGATATAATGAGTCATATTTTTATTTTTAATGTCGAAAATTTGGAATACTGGTAAAATATCAAAATCTGTATAAACTTTTTATCAAGGCATTAGAATAAAAAAGATCATCTAATTATAGAGACCATACAATTTTGAACTACAACATAGATACACATAACATTAATTCGATGTTTAAGTTTTCCTATCAAATATAAACATTCTTCATGAGTAAGAGTATCAAAATGAGCCCAAATATAGGTAACTCGCCCAAAATTTTATAGGTTGGACTTAAGATAATTTTATTTAGGTTCAATCTCGACCCTTTCAAGCATTAACCCATATCAAAAGAATCTTCAATTGAGCACAATTTAATCTCCAATTTAAACATGTTCTAAGACTCTTTACTTGCATTGACATAATGTATTTTTAAAGCTTATTTTATATTTTCTATCGTTTATCTATCAATTTGTAACTTTTTATTTTTGGTTTTTGAGTTGAAATTCATAATGTAGTTTTAAAAGATAAATAATAATATGTTAAAGCTATTGAGATTAAGCGAGTCAAATTGACGGGTCATGACCTAATCCAAATTTTAACCCAACCCGTTTCGAGCCCAAAGTAAATTTGAACGGGTCATAACCCAACCCAATTTCTATTTTAGCCCATTTTAACATTCTTGATTTCAACCGAACCTACTGTTTGACATCTCTTTCCATGAGTGAAGATTGGGGAGTAACCTTGCACACTCATTTCCCACCAGGATATCAGAGTTGTGGAGGGGATCATAGGGGCAGATGTGTGAGTGGTAGTTTCCCTTACAATTTGGGAATTTACTAGGTAAAGAGGGAAGGAATAGTTGAGGTTCATCGTATGTGATTGAATTTGTGAAGTAGTTCTTACGTGGAGTAATTTGCTTCTCCTTTCTTGAAAGTTCAGTAAAAACCTGGTTATTATTAAAAGTTGGGCTATGACTCATTATTAAGCACATCTTGAATCAGTTCTTAGACCAAGTATCATTTGAATAATTTAATGACTATTTCATTTGTTAAATGACTATTTCATTTATTAATTTAACCCATTTTGATTCATCCATTTAATATCCCATATAACAACTATTTAAATCTCAACAAATTATATTTGAACCCAGAGTTTTAATAATGCTTAAATTTAATGTTAATGATAGAGATATAAACACATTAAATTTAAAACGACATCTATTTTTGATCAAATTTGAACTTACACCTCATAAATATAATTTAGGAGTTCTTGTTTAATTACCATATGAGAGAATTTTACTTGTTTTGATAGTTAGTCTGAGTAATCCCTATTGAGTTTCCTCAATGGAAGACGACAATCCATGTCACCATTCTCTTCAGTTGTGTTTTTTGGCATTCACATTACAATTTCTTAACCTCGTAAAGTTAAACTAGGTTTCGAACACATGTGTTGCACGTGTATCTTTGTAAATTTATATAAGACTATTCTAAATGAAAAAGATAATATTTAAACGTGATTATTGAGTAATAGAAGATTTATGAGAAAAAATTATTACAAGATCTACCAAAATTGTTTGATGAACTATCGGATAATAGGTGAATTGATGTTTGAACCTCAAAAGTGAAGCCTTATGACATAATAATATTCCTTTTACACTTTGTAATATGTCTTACCTCTCCTAAATATAATTGTTTTTCTCACACATTAGACGTAAGTTAGAACAATCACTTGACTATCATATTTTTTTCAAGCATGATATAATGAGTCATATTTTTATTTTTAATGTAGAAAATTTGGAATACTGGAACAATATCAAAATTTGAATAAACTTTTTATCAAGGCATTAGAATAAAAAAGATCATCTAATTATAGCGACCATACAATTTTGAACTACAACATAGATACACGTAACATTAATTCGATGTTTAAGTTTTCCTATCAAATATAAACATTCTTCATGAGTAAGGGTGTCAAAATGAGCCCAAATATAGATAACCCGCTCAAAATTTTATAGGTTGAGCTTAAGATAATTTTAATTGGGTTCAATCTCAACCCAATCGAACCTTAACCCATATCAAAAGTATCTTGGATTGAGCCCAATTTAATCTCCAATTTCAACCCTTTCTAAGGCTCTTTACTTGCACTGATATAATACATGTTTAAATATTATTTTATATTTTCTAAATATCTATCAATTTATTACCTTTTATTTTTAATTTTTTAGTTGAAATTCAAATTGTAGTTATAAAAAATAAATAATAATATGTTAAAGTTATTGAGATTGTGTGACACCCCATAACTATATTATTACATGTACCAATGTGTCAGGCCTCATTCTTATATGTAGGAAGTGTATTAGGGTCATCAGAGACCTCTAGTACTTAGTTGAGTCCAAAACTTTTCTATAAATTGAGTTTTTAGTGTTAGATTATGCAAGGGTCAACTTTAAATGACTATAACTCTTCACACATAGAGAATTATATGTCTCATGACCTACCAAATGAAATAACCTTGAATTAGTTTTCTAACGCAACTGGTTTTACCTCATTTGGAGTTCGGAGACAAATGTTATGGTCATTTTACTAAAACCTACTAGAGTAGAGTTAAAACTACAAAACCTACATATGGGTCATGGTTTGAGTTACAGACCATTTGGTACCTCGTGGGAAAAACTCCTAAAAATCCATTTTTGACTCATAGACTTGATGAACCCATCTGCGGATCGTAGATTGGGCTCATGAAATCAATCCAAAAACCTCAAATTTTGCCCAAAAGTTTACGAAATGGTTCCTATGGGATGTAGGTGGGCCCGTGGATGACTTTTGATAGATTTTTAAGAAGGGTTATTTTGGTCTTTTTCCATACTTTCAAAGCCTAAACTTGAGTTTTTACACCTAAATAAATCTCTAAACATATCAATTCAACCTTTTTACGCTAAATAACCTTCTCCAACTTAGAACAAGGTTTCAAGGGAGAAAAAAAAGCTAAGATTTGAAGAGAAAAATTGATAATTCTTTCAAGTTGTTCCAAGACTCAAACTTCTAGGTATATAAGGCTAATCAAAACATGGATTATGTTCTTCCATGTTCCCCATAACCCGAATTGATAGAGTTGTGAATGAATTGAGTATCCCATGAATGTTTCTTGAAGGTTTCTCTAAAATCCTAATGTATTCCTACGTGATCTTGCATGAATTACTATTTTTATGAATTAAATAGTTGAATTAGGTGATTTTGCTTTTCTACTTAAACCCTAGTATGAATTCTTGTTATTTTTACATACTTCACTTAAATGGGTATGCATGAGTGTAATTTGAGCCTAAAGAGTCTATGAAATTCGTAAATGCTTTAACTCTACTTTTGTTTTCCTGAATGCTATGAGTTAGAATGATGCATGATTAAGTCTTTATGAGTCAAGAGTTGAACCGTAAAAGAATGTAACCAAAGAGTTGATAGTTAATGTGATGAATTGAGTTGGCAAATGTGCAATGAGACTAGTTGAATGAGTTAACCATAGGGTTGATGTCTTATGAGCATGTTGAGTCTTGGGAGGAGTATTTAGCACGAATTGAGTAAAAGTAAGTCCAACTCAAACTCAATACTACGTGGCCAACGTAGGACAGGATTGAACCATAAAAATAGATGTTTCCCTATTGTCCCAAAAAGAGGACTTGATGTTATTCCTGTGGATCCACTGATGAGATTTCCTTTACCTTGGCAAGGTCTTGGATAAATGTGGCAATGACATCACTTCATTGTATCATTGACGACTCAAAAGTGATGGTTTTCAGTTAGAGAAACTCCAAAATAGGCCTTGATAGTACTCTGAGTGGATTATATTAAATAGTATATGAGTGGTCATTGTTTAAACTGTATTCTTACATTAGACTCTTGACTTGATGATTGAGTTCCTTACTTCTTGAGTTGAGCTATTTTGAGTTGATGTTATTCTACCTTTATATGTTTCATTCTACCATTTTACATACTTATACATTCCACTTACTGACGTCTATTTGGCCCTACATCTTTTCATGATGCTGAGACAGGTACAAGTGGTCATCAACAGGTGCCCCGTTAAGGACCTATTTGCATTCAGTTGATTGGTGAGTCCTGCCCTACTTTCAGAGGATATCATGTTTCTTTCTAGCTTTGAATTTAGACTTATTTTATTTTATTTTGAGGTAGCCATGGACCTATCATTGACACTGATTAGTCAAATGTTTAGAGGCTTATAGACTAGATTGTTGAGTTATGACTGGATTATATTTTTGACTAGTTTCTTTCCTACTAGTCTTACTTAGTTGATGGATAGATTGTTTGGCTTTTTATTATCATTTTTCATTTCTTTTTATTATTATTATTTTTAATTATTGATGTCTTCTGCTATTATATTATGATTGGACAAATATAATGAGGCTGAGTGATTCACTTGGGGGCTTGCAATAGTCTCTCAGTGTCGGCCACGCCAAGGGTACACTTATGGGGCGTGACAAACTTGGTATTAGAGCATAGAGTTTAAGTGTTCTAAGGAGTCTATGAAGTCGTGTCTAGTTGAGTCTTGTTTATGGGTGTGTTGTGCACCATACTTTATAATTAGGAGGCTATAGGACATTAGAAATTGTTACACTTCTCTTGTATTCTGAGTTCGTACAATAGAGTTTAACTCTATTAAAGTATCTATCTGATTCGTGCCTTATGCATTTGTAGATCATGCCTCTTAATGTACCATCACCTAAAGATATACTTCATCCTCTAATGCTGAAAATCCCCCACCAGAGGTGCCGACTCAGATAGAGACGAGGGGTCGAGGTCGACCAGCTAGAGTCATCGGTGTTCTACAAGCACCTACTGCTCTATCTGCTCCTACTACAGAAATTTATTTTAGAGGAGCTATCACTACGCTTACCTAATTGGTAGCCACTCAAAGTGGGAATCAGAGACTCAGACTCCTAGTTCTAGCTCCCAAGAGCCAAGTGATGAAACTAAACTTAGAGATTTTTTTAGGATGAACCCACCGGTATTCATAGGGTCTAAGGTTGAGGAAGACCCCCAGAACTTTATTGATGTTATATGTTATGCATACGACTGAGATTGAGGGAGTTGAACTTGCTTCCTATCAACTTAAGGATATGAAAAATATTTGTTACAATCAATGGGAAGAGAGCGGAGGTGAGGATGTTGAGCCTGCCATTTAGGATGATTTTGAAAGTACCTTTCTTGGCCACTTCTTTCCACGAGATTTGAGGAAAGCAAAGGTTGAGGAGTTTGTCAACTTTAAGTAGGAGGGGATGACTATCAAAGAATATAGCCTTAAGTTCATACATCTATCAAGGTATGCTCCATATATGGTCTTTGACATCAGATCTAGAATGAGAAAATTCATATCTGGCTTGGGCAAGTATGTGAAAAAGGAGTGCAAAGTGACATTACTGATTCTGGGCATAGACATCTCTAGAATTGTAGTTTATGTGCAATAATTTGAGGAGGATAATAAGAGGGATATGGAGGAGCATTTAAGAAAGAAGGCTAAATCAGTAGGAGATGAGCCTAGTAAGCATAAGCAAAGTAAGGGGGACAGGTCTTATTTTCAGAAGAGGTCTTCAAACTATACACCATCCTCTACAAGTGCACCAGCTCTGAGTAATAGGTATGATCAGATGTCTCAGACCTATCAGAATTCCAAGGCTCAAGGTTCACAATCCTAAGCTACTGTGAACCAAGGTTCAAGTGGGAAAACACCATATGACAAGTGTGGCAGACTCCACCTAGGTAAGTGTCGTGAGGACACAAATACTTGCTATAAGTATAGACAGACTAGTCATTTCCAGAATGATTGCTCAATGAGAAGGGGGAGTGAGGGAGGTAATAAAGCACAGTCTTCGATAGCACCACCGACCAGTGGTAATCATAGAGGTGCCACTACTAACACGGGTGGGGGTACAAACCATCTATATGTGATGGGCAATCGACAGGATCTGGAAGTTGCACCAGATGTTGTTACAAGTATGCTTCAAGTCTTTTCTCATGATATTGTATGCCTTGCTTGACCTAGGTTCCACTTTAACATTTGTAACTCCATATGTGCCTAGACAGTTTGAGATCCTTCTTGAATGTCTTCTTGAGCCCTTTAGTGTTTCTACTCCTGTTGGTGAGTCAATTTTAGCTGAAAAGGTATATAAAGATTGTACGGTGTCTATCTATCATAGAGATACTTTGGAAAACTTAGTTGATTTAGAGATGATTGACTTTGATGTGATTCTTGGCATGGAATGGATCCACACATGTTAGGCCTCTATCAACTGTAAAACCTGGATGGTCAAATTCTAATTTTTGAATGAGCCAGTTATAGAGTGGAAAGGTAGTTCTGCAGTGCCTAAGGGTAAGTTTATTTCCTACCTTAGGTCCGAAAAGTTAATTTCTAAAGGATGTATCGATCACATCGTGCGAGTTAAGGCTAATGATGTAGAGTCGCCATCTTTTGAGCCAATTCCAGCTTTTAATGAGTTTCCTGATGTTTTCCTTGATGATTTTCCTGGAGTCCCTCCTGATAGGGAGATCTACTTTAGGATTGATCTTCTCCCTGATACTCAACCTATCTCTATTCCTCCATATAGAATGGCTCTCGCTGATTTAAAAGATCTAAAAGAGAAGTTGAAAGATCTCTTGGATAAGGAATTTATTAGGCTGAGTGTCTCTTCATGGGCGTTTCTATCCTATTTGTTGGAAAGAAAGATGTTTCCTTCGGGATGTGTATATATTAGCATCAATTGAATAAGGTGACCATTAAGAACAAATATCCCCTTCCAAGGGTAGATGAGTTGTTTAACCAACTTCTGGGTGCCACTGTTTTCTCCAAGATAGACCTCAGATCAGGCTATTACTAATAAAAAGTGAGAGAATGTGACATCCCAAAGGCGGCTTTTCGAACCTGACATGGCCACTTTGAGTTTTTGGTAGTGTCCTTTAGACTAACCCACACTCCTACCGCTTTCATAGACTTGATGAATAGAGTATTCAAATAGTACCTTAACATGTTCATGTATATATTTATTGATAACATATTGGTTTATTCCAGAGATAAGGAAGAGCATATCGATCACCTTTAAATTGTTCTTCAGACGCTCAAGGATAGTTAATTGTATGCAAAATTCTCCTAGTGTGAGTTTTGGCTCAAGTTCGTGGCTTTTCTAGGCCATATTATTTCAGGTGATGGTATTCGAGTAGATATGCAGAAGATTGAGGTAGTTAAGAACTGGCCTAGACCCACTTCTCCAATTGACATAAGAAGTTTTTTGGGTTTGGCTAGTTACTACCACAGATTTGTTAAGGGATTCTCTTCTATATCCTCATCATTGACTAAACTTACTCAGAAGAAAGCTAAGTTCCTATGGTCTGATGAGTGTGAGAAGAGTTTTCAAGAGTTAAAAACCATATTAACTATTGTACCAGTGTTGATTCTACCTGAGTGGGCTGATAATTTTATGATCTATTATGATGTTTATAGAGTGATATTGGGATGTATGCTGATGCAAAGAAGTAAGGTCATAGTTTATGCTTCTAGAGAACTTAAAAACCATGAGAGGAACTATCTAACTGATAGCATAGAATTGGTTGTGGTGGTGTTTGCACTCAAGATTTGACGTCAATACTTATATGGAGCACATATCGATGTTTTCACAGACCACAAGTCGATGTATTCTCAGACCATAAGAGCCTGCAATATGTGTAATATGGTAGAGGAGCTTAACTTGAGGTAGAGGAGATTACTTGAGTTGCTCAACTACTACGACATGAGCATCCTTTACTATCTAGGTAAAGGTAATATGGTTTTTTATTCTCTTAGCAGTTTGTCTATGGGAAGCACCGCTCGTGTGGAAGAAGAGAATAAAGAGTTAGCTAAGGAGGTGCACAGATTGGCGCGATTGGGTATCTAAATAGATGAATTTGGTGAAGGTGGAGTAACAGGTATACATTATCTCTTGTAGTAGAGGTAAAGGAGAAGCAAGACAAAGATCTCATCTTACTCCAATTGAAGGGAGATGTACATAAGAAGAAAGTAATGTCATTTACCAAAGGGACAGATGGGGTATTTAGATACCAGAGTAGATTGTTATTGACGGTATTCGAGAAAGGATTATCTCAGAAGCCCATAACTCTAGATATGCTATCCATCCAAGGTATACCAAAATGTACCGCAACCTGGAAGATATTTATTGGTGGAGTGGGATGAATAGAGACCTTGCAGACTTTGTTTCCAAGTGCCCAAACTGCCAATAAGTAAAAGTTAAGAACCAAAGGTCATGTAAAGTATCCCAAAATTTTGAAATTACAGAATGGAAGTGAGAGGTAATCAATATGGATTTTATCACAGGCTTACTGAGGTCTCGTAGACAACATGATTCGATATGGGTGATTATTAATAGGATGACTAAATCAACCCACTTCTTGGCAGTAAAGCCTACCAATATGATAGAGGACTATGCCCAATTGTATATTCGAGAGATCGTCAGGTAGCATGGAGTTGCTTTTTCTATTATATTAGATAGGGGAGATTAGTTTACTGCCCAATTCTGGAAGTCCTTTTAGAAAGGCCTAGGTTCAAAGGTAAACCTTAGTACTACTTTCCACCCTTAGACCGATGTTCAGGCAGAGCGTATGATACAGACCTTAGAAGATATGTTTAGAGCCTGCATCATTGACTTTAAAGGTAATTGGGATGACCATTTACCTCTAATTGAGTTTGCCAACAATAATAGCTTTCATGTGAGCATCCAAATGGCTCCTTATGAGGCCCTCTACGGGAGGAGATGTAGATCACTAATTGGATGGTTCAAGGTATGTGAAGTAGGTTTGAATGGGCCTGAATTTGTACACCAAGATATGAAGAAAGTAAAGATCATCCATGAGAGATTGAGAACAACACAGATTTTCCAGAAATCCTACACTGATGTCTGGAAAAGAGACCTAGAGTTTGAATGAACAAGTGGGTATACTTGAAAGTGTCACCCATGATGGGTGTAATGATATTTGGGAAGAAAGGAAAGTTAAGTCCTTGATACATTGGTCCCTACCAAATTGTGAAGAGAGTGGGAAATGTAGCCTATGAGTTGGAGCTACCACAAGAGTTGACAGTCGTCCATCTAGTCTTTCACATTTCTATTCTTAAGAATTGTTTAGGAGATTTGTCCTTGGTTGTGCCTGTGAAAGCATTAGAGTGAAAGATAGTTTGAGGTATGAAGAGATCCCAGTCCAAATCCTTGATTATCAAGTTCACAAGTTGAGAACCAAAGAGGTTGTGTCTATAAACGTGTTTCAAAGAAGTCAATCTATTGAAGAGTCCACATGGGAAGCTGAAGAGGATATGAAGGCTAGATACCGTACCTATTCGTGCCTTCTAATGATAAAATTGATGGTAATAATTCATTTCTATTCTCTGAGTTACTTTCCCATTGTTGAGTTGAGTTTTTATCTCTAAGTTGATGTCCCTCTTGAGTTTATGAGTATTTGAGTACACATGCCTTTAATTGTATTCGTGCCTAATGATGATATTAGAAATACTCTTTCAATTCTGAATTCTAAGTTGATGTTGATTTCTGGAGTATGAGTATTCGAGCATCTAAGTATTAGAGTTCTTGGTGGTGTTCTTGCTTAATAGGTCTCCTAGTTGCTTATCATTCAAGGATGAATAATCCTAAGGGAGAGATATTGTGACACCCCATAACTCTATTCTTACATGTACCTATGTTTCAAGCCTCATTATTATATGTGGGAAGTGTATTAGGGTCATAAGAGACCTCTAGTACTTAGTCGAGTTCAAAACTTTCCTATAAATCGAGTTTCTAGTATTAGATTATGCAAGGGTCAATTAAAATGACCATAACTCTTAGCACACAAAGAATCAGGTATCCTATGGCCTACCAATGAAAGTTCTTTAAATTAGATTTTCAATGCAACTGATTTCACCTTATTTGGAGTTTGGAGTCAAACATTATGGTTGTTTTACTACAGATTGCTAGAGCAGGGGTATACCTATGAGATGACTTACGGGTCGTGGATTAAAGTATGACCCATTTAGTATCTTGTGGGAACAATTCCTAAAATTCCATTTTTGGTTCAAATTTGACGGACCCATCTACGGGTCATAGAAACTTCTATGAGCCATAGATTGGGCTCGTGGAATCAATCCAGAGACCCCAAAATTTGCCTAAAAATTCATGAAATGGTTCCTATAGGCCATTGAAATTTCTACGGACCATAAATTGGCTCGTGGATGACTTTGACAGCTTTTTAAGAAAGGGTATTTTGATCATTTCTCACCTTTTTAAAGCCTAAACCTGATGTGTTTACACCTAAATATGTCAGTTCAACTCTTTTTATGCTAAATGACCTTGTCCGACTTAGAGGAAGGTTTCAAGGTGAAAAAAGACTAGAGTTTGAAGTGAGAACTTGAGAATTCTTCCAAGCTATTCCAAGACTCAAACATCCAAGTATGTAAGACTAACCAAAATATAGATTTTGTTCTTCCATGTGCCCCATAACCCAAATTGATGGAGTTGTGAATGAATTGACTCTCCCATGACAGTTTATTGAAGGTTTTCCTTAAATCCTAATGTATATATATATAAAATCTTGCATGAAATTACTGTTTTATGAATTAAATACTTAAAATTAACTGATTTTGCTTTCTACATGAACCTTATAATGAATTCTTATTATTTTTGCATATTACACTTAAATGGGCATGCATGAGTATAATTTGAGCCTAAAGAGTCTATAGAATTTCCTGAATGTTCTTAACTTTGTTTTTATTTGCCTGAATGTTATGAGGCAGAATGATGCTTGATTGAGTCTTTATGAGTCAATATCTGAACCTTAAAAGAATATAACCAAAGGGTTGATGGTTGATGTGATGAATTGAGTTGACAAATGTCCAATGAGACTAGTTGAATGAGTTAACCATAGGGTTGATATCTTATGAGCATGTTGAGTCTTCGTAGGAGTATGACCACCAAATTGAGTAAGAGTAAGTCCAACTCAAACTCAATAACTACGTGGCTAGTGCAGTAGAGGATTAAACCATATTTCCCTATTGTCCCAAAAAGAGGACTTGATGTTACTATTGTGGATCCACTGATGGGATATCCTTTACCCTGGCAAGGTATTGGATGGTTGTGGTAATGACATTGCTTCATTGTATCATCACCAGCTCATAGGTGATGATTATTTGTTAGAGAAACTCTCAAATAGGCCTTGATAGTACTATAAGTGGATTGAATTGGATGTTATGTGAGTGGTCATTGTCTAAACTGTATTCTTACTTTAGATTCTTGACTTGATGATTGAGTTCCTTACTTCTTGAGTTGATGTTATTCTACCTTTACATGTTTCATTCTGCCATTTTACATACTCGTACATTCTATGTACTGATGTCCATTTGGGCCTGCATCTTATCATGATGCAAAGATAGGTATTAGTAGTCTCAGCAGGCGCCCCGTTGAAGACCTATTTACATTTAGTTGATGGGTGAGTCCTCCCCTGCTTTCGAAGGATATTATGTTTCTTTCTAGCTTTGAGTTTAACCTTTCTATTTTATTTTGAGGTAGCCATGGACCTGTCATTGGCACCAATTAATTAGATGTTTAGAGGCTTCATAGACTATACTATCAAGTTATGATTGGATGTTATTTTTGACTAGTCTTTTTCACACTAGTTTTACTTAGCTAATGGATAGACTGTTTGGGCTTTGGCCTTTGATTGTCATTTTATCATTGCATTTCTTTAAGTATTTCTTATTCATTGATATCTTCTATTGTTAGAACGGGATTGAACGAATGTGATGATCCTGATTGGTTCACTTGGGGACTAGCAATAGTCTTAGTGTTGGCCACACCAATGGCACCCTCCTGGAGCATGACAAAAACTTTCACATACACTCAATCACCAATAAAAAAACTCTAGGTCCCTCTTCCTAACATCCGAATAAGACTTTTGGCGACTTTGAGCCATCTTCAACCTTTCCCTAATCAACTTTACTTTCTCCATGGCCTCAATCACCAATTTTGAGCCTATCAAAGCTATCTCACTGATGTACTACCAAAATATAACACTTTTAATGTTTAAAACATGGAATTTTGTGTGTTCTTAAAGAGATTTTGTTAGATTTGATGTGTTTTATGTTTGTTTTGCAGGATTACAGGGTTGACATGATTTTTGGGCAAAGTAGGTTGAAAATACAGTTTGTGAGGATTCATGAAACTATTTATGGGTCATGGATTATTTCACGGTCCGTAGAAGGGGAGTCACCGAAAATTCCAGTGGAGGGTGTTTTTTTTAATAAGATTATATGAGTGTGCAGACGAGTCATAAAGAAATCCATGAGTCATAGAGTTAAAGTCATACCCTGAGGATCAGAAAGTGGAGATTTGCTGAAAAGGTTACAAACAAAACCCTCCATGGGCCGTAGAATCTTATATGACCCATAGATAAGATTCGTTGAAGATGCTCCAATAGTAATGAAGACAATCCACAAAACCTCGACTACAGGCTATGAAACATCTTATGGCCTGTAGAGTATGCCCGTAGAGCCTGTCAACCCAACTTTCTTAGTTCGAATTGATTTTGTATTATAAAAATTATAAATAGATTTTTAGTTTATTTTATGATAAGTTAAGGCAGAGAGTTCCTAGTAGTTCATAGTTTTTAGTACTTTTAGTTAGAGAGAAATAATTGTTTATGTTCTTGATTTGTAATTGCAATTTTCATTGAAGAGTTGAATTTCTTGTGCTTAAATTTATTCGTCTAAGTACTCAATTATGTTATTCTTTATCATGATTCTTGCATCACATTAATTTTGAGTGGCTAAATCCACAACTAGGATTGTGAGAACCATAAAGAACTAACAAGGTAAAACCGAATAATTTGTAATTCTTGGAAGGTGTATATGAATATATTGATTAATTCTCTTCATCTAAAACACTTTTTAATGGATGGCCAACGTTAGAACTTGCTTAGTTTTACTTGTCAGATCAAGGAGGTAATAAATAGGAAAGAGAATAATAAATAGGGTTTGATTGATGTTTTCTCATCTAATCAACCAAACTAGATCAAGGGAAGGCTGTACTGGGACTATAGGTAAGGGTTAGTAATGTCACACAATGGAGGCTGATCAAACCTCATGGTGAAATTTACCTCTACGCTAGATCAAAGGTTTAGGTAAACTTAACTTACCGTTCTGCATCTACACACTGAAAAATATTATAATTATCTGGTAATACCAAGTTAGGAAATCATGGGGAACACATCACCCTAGTTAGCTCTTCTATTTATTTTACACCACTTGATTTAGTTTAGGTTTCTTTAATCTAAATTGCAAACCCCTCACCTTTCGAGAGATAATAATTAGGTTAATCACCCCATTTGGCAATTGTATTATTCTAGAGCCTACCTTATTACCTGTCGGTTCGACCCTAACCTTGGTTAGGTTATTTACTTGACGGCGACCACTTTATCCTTCAAAAAAAGGTGTAGCTTGGGCGACATCAAGTAATTTGGTGTCATTTCCAGGGAATACGACTAGACTTGTTTAGTTCAAGTAATTTGGGGACTAATCCTTATTTTCCTAATTTTATATTTCTTGTTGTTTTTGTTTTATTTCAGCGTGAAGGTGTAGTGTATACACAACACTTGGATTCAAGTCCATCTCTTGACTCTATTTGACCTAGAGATCCAAAGGACGCTGAGGAAAATGACCTAGGATAATGCAAAAAACATTATTGAGAATGTGATGAAAATAACACTCAATCCAAATAATGACAACCCACCTCTGATAAATCCACCACCATAGGATCCTCTATCCATAGTAAATCAATGGAATCAATATCGGCTAGACCCTATGGTAATGGACGTCCCGAGAGCTATTGTGTTACCTCCACTGTCGGATGACCTAAGTTTTTGAACATTAAGCTGCACATGAGATTGATACTCTCTCCCAAATCACACAACCATCTAGCATTCAAACATTTTCTAATCGTCACTTGCACAATAAAACATCAAGGATCCTTCAGTTTAGTTTCCAGCTTTATTTTGTTAAGGATCCTGGAGCTACACTCTTCAGTGAGTGCCACAATCTCGAACTCAGCCAATCTGCTCTTGTTAGCTACAATGTCCTTCCCATACTTAGCATACTTTGGGATCCCCTGCAAAACATCAATAAAAGTTAAGTGAATTTGTACCTGCTTCAGGAGCCTAATGAACTTTTGGAAACACTTATCCTCCTTCTTTTTGAACTTTTGTGGGAAAGAAGAAGGAGGCTTTGGTGTAGGATAAACATCCATATTTGGCGAGCTAGGAGTGCCAGCCTTGTCACTAATCTTTGCTCTTACACCGCCCTCACTTTTTTCCTTAGGGATCAACTCTACAAATGACTTTCCACTTCTAGTGCTCACAATATTAACCTACTTTGGGTTTTGATCAGTATCCCCCAGCAAACCTCCTTTAGGTCTAGTATTAATTGTGATTGCCAACTGCCCAATCTACTTTTCGATGTTCTGTAGGCCTTGCCTATTCTAGTGAATGTCCTCATCTTGCCTTTGCTGATTTTCCAGAATTTGTCTCAATACTTTACTATCACTCATGCCCCTAGTATTTATTTTCTTTGCACGCTACTGTGCCTACTGATTGTAGAACTTTCCACCTGTCTGTGGTCTGTATTGAGGTGGTATTAGTTGCTGTTGATTTCCACCCCAAGAGAAATTTGGATAATTCTCCAGTTGGGGTTATAAGTGTTTCCAAAACCTTGTTCGCCGCCCCTATTTGCATTTCCCACAAAATTGACAACCTCTAGGTTTTCCCCATAATACTTAGAAGTATAGTCTCATCTACCAAAAATATAATACCAAGTACTCTGCTGTTTTAGAATCATGTTCACTGGAGCTTGTGACTTTCCCAAGGATAGGTTGTTAAAATGTGTTGTCAGCATGTGTTGCATTGCTGATACTTGGGCCTGCAAGGCGGTGATAACATCTACCTTTAACATCCCAGCTTGTTTCTAGACCATAGGTCTTCTTGAATCTCCATTACACTCTGGGTCTCCCTATGCAATACGATTGAGTAGAGTGTAAAGCTCCTCATAAGTCTTCTCCAAGGCTTGCTCACTTGCAGCAAAATCAAGGAGAATCTTGGTATTGGGTTCCAAACCTTCAATGAAGGTATGGACCAAAACCCCATTAGTTTGACATTAATGGGGATAATTAATGAGGAGAGTTTTGAATCTGACCTAGGCTTGGTACAAGTTCTCCCCTGGCCTTTGTTGAAAACTCAAGATCTCACTTCTCAACTTGGTTATCTTTTTGGATGAAATAATCTTGTTAAGAACGTTTTAGCCAGCTCGTCCCATGAAGTGATTGAGTTAGGTGGCTCAATTTGTAGCCACCTCCTTGCTTCCTCAAGAAGTGACAAGGGAAACAGAGTCATTCGTACATAATCCCTATTCACTCCAGTAGGGATGAAAGTATAACAATCTCCAAAAAATTTTGGAGATGCACTTGTGGGACCTCGTGTGGCAATCTAGTAAACTGCCAGATGGAATGTAACAATTAGACCATGTTCTGCTTGAGCTCCCATCATCCACCAGGCTCTGGATTCTGAAAATATCTTATCATATTAGTATTGCTTGGGATTACCACATCTCGCACTGGTCTAGCCGCTGTTATTGGTGCAGGATTCTTATCATCCACCTCTTGAACAACAGGTTCAACCTCTTCTTTAGTATCTTGTTGTTCTTCCTTTTCAATAAGATCTATTGGTGGAATGGGGTACAAGACATCTGCCATTTTTCAATGCTGCCTAAATCAAGAGTTTGGTTCCTCCAGATTAGTAATTGAATACCTACAAATAAAACACGACTAAGATCAAGCGTAGCGAACCCAACAAAACACATCACCCTCTGAACAGTAACTAATTTCTAGTTTTAAGTCCCCGACAACAACACCAAAAACTTATTACTTTTCTAGAAAACACAAGTGTACGTGGTCTACCCAAGTAATACACTGGCTCTTGTTAGGAGTTGGATGTCGAACCCAAGGGACTTAATTAGATTTCAATTATAAATCAAAGATGGTTATGCTGGGTGTGTCTTCTTAGGAGATGATGAAAAGTGGTTGTAAAATAAGATAGCAGACTAACACTACTAATATCAAATGATTTGAGGGAAAACTCAATATATGTAAGATTCCAGGATTGTAACCAGCTTGACACATATCCTAGGCTTAATACTCACAATTATGTTTGGGTTTTCTTATTATTGATTCACAGGGTTAAAAATACCTAAGCAGGGTTGCACGCCTCTACCAGCCTACTCTCATTAATAGCCTAACCATATAGTTGAGTGGAGATAAACATGATTAATTAGAATGCTTTAATGTTATCTTCCTATATTTGAATTAATTTAGGTATGTGGGTAGTTGTCACAGTTCTCCCATACACGAATCAACCTAGTTTCCTAGATGAACAAGCTCTCTATACCCCTGTGTTCTATTCATTCCAACATCTCTCGAATTCAGAATGAACAACGAATTTACCCCATGGTTGGCCAGACTATGAAGCATGGATAAAAGAGATATAAAAATAATTAAGTGGAAACCCATTCATAAATTTCCAATATCAAGAACTAAGACATTGTATATGGCTACAATCCCAAAAATATAAGAAGATTAACCACTCATGATTTTTCCCAAACATATAAAAATGTTAAACAACATTCAAGAATGATAATATAAGATGAAAAACCAACCGAAATAATCCTAGAATAAAGTTCTTAGACGTCTCCCTCTGTTCCCTTCAAAAACGATACGATAATAATGTTTTAAAACTGCTTTAAGGCTAAAAATCCCATTAATTGATTTTTCCCTTGTGTCTTCAAAGTCCACGATGCGGACTATGCTCCATTTAGTGTATTTTTATATTTATTGTTGACTAGACCAATTTTGTTGTTTCTTTTGCAAGTCTGTGATGTGGACTTGCGCCATTTTCATGCTCCGCGCCTTTTTTGCATCTTTTCAGCTTGCACAACTTCTTACCCAGGTCTGCAACGCAAGCATACTTTTCCTGGGTTGACTGATTTTTTCACTTCATTCTGTGGTTATGTCCTTCCTTAATTTCTGGCTGTGAACCCAGACATGTAAAATTTGTTCAAAGACTTGCAAAAAAAAATAACCAACAGGTGCTCTCAGCCTTGGATTAGCAAAATAAGCTGAATTACAATAAAAATTCTTAAACTTTTATGGATTTATCCTCTTACTAGGTTGTATACATGGGTAAGTTTTGCTAATTAGGTGCATAAATATGCCTAAGATCACCTGATAAAACCCTTCTCCAAAAGATCCTTCAACTAGTCCTTCATCTTGTAGAACTTGAGATGTTTGATTTTGATATTATTTTTGGGATGGATTAGTTGCATACTTTGTATGCCTCTATTGATTGTAGAACCCAGCAAGTTAAGTTTCAATTTTCAAATGGACCTGTTTTGGAATAGGAGGGTAGTGATTCCACTTTTAAAGGTCAGTTTATTTCCTACCTCAAATCTTGGAAAATTATTTCTAAGGGGTGCATCTATCACATTGTGAGGGTTAGAGATGTGGAGTCTGAGTCGCCTTCTCTCGAGTCGATTCCATTGTTTAATGAGTTTTCAAATGTTTTCCTCAAAGATTTGCTCGATATCCCTCCCAAAATGAAAGTGGATTTTAATATAGATCTTCTTTTGGATACTCAGCCTATTTCCATTTCTCTCTCAACTAAAAGAGGAGTCACAAAAGATAAATTAGCACCTGAATCAAGCAAAGCATAAGCAGCAAAATCAAAGACTTTTAACATACTAGTCACCACATCCGAAGTCTCCTCTACTTCCTATCTAGCATGCAAAGCATATGTTAGGGACCACAACGGATAAAGGGGTGACTTACTTTCCAAAGGTAGATCCATACATAATCTTGCCTAAAAAGAGGCATACATGAACCTATGTTAGGCACACAATTTTATGGGAAAAGAGTAAGGACCCTTGGGGATAGCCCTACTTGCCTCCAATCCACTCGGTGCTAATTCATCATCCCACGAGAATACATATACATATTCCGATGCCTTTAAAAGAGGATAAGTTTTTCAACTCATTTCTATGCATTCTTAGGCTTAAAGGCCAAATGTACTTCAAAATCATGCATACTTAGGCTAAAAAGTCAAATCATAATTCATGTCATACTTTCATGCATAATAATAGATCCATCATACTCATATATTTTGGTGTAAACACCCATGATTGCTCAAAGAGTCATAACGTAGACATGATGTGATCACACACTTGTCATACCCATACTTGAAACATAGTCATAAACATCATTGGGTCTTAGCCCACATCATAAGCTTCATGAAATCGATACTCATGCATGCAAATGCCATGAATGATGAGATAATAGCATTGGTAATAGATATTCACATTTAAAACATCATAATAAGAGAGATTCAAACTTAAATCATAAGAAAAATCCTTAATTAAATCTTGATTTCGACTACCCATGCATAGATTAAAAGGAAAAAGAGACATGCATAGTTAAATATTCATAATATCAATCCAATTCATCAAATTAGGTCTTAAATCACTTTAAAATCAACAATTAAATATAATCCATACTTCATGACATTGCATGCATACATGAGCACGAAAATGATTTAAATGATGTTTTGACATGAGTTTTGAAAGACTTTTGATATGATGCATAGTCTCTTGAGTTGTGGTTAAAATGTCTCTTGTATTGTGTTTGATGTCCTCAAGCCGTAGTTAGAGCACATTCGAGGACGAATTTTCCCAAGGGGGGGAAAATGTAACGACCCGAAAATTTTTGAAACCTCTTATGATTGGTCTTTTATGGTGTTATAATGGTCGTGGTTGAAATTTGGTAGCCACGGGTTGAGTTTAAGTGGTCGAACGCAAAATGGGTCATTTTGGGGCCTAGAGAGGAAGTTTGGACAGTGAAATTCACGGAACCATACCTTTTTATGTGGGTTGAACCGTGTGGGATACTACATATTAAATTGAATCTCTTTGAATTAGCTTTACAACGCAACTGGTTTCACTCAATTCCAAGGTCGTACGAGAATGTTATGGCCCAAAGAATGAGATAGTCTGAAATTCGGAAGACACTGGAAAGGGGCCTTGAAAATGGCCCAAGGCATGTGAGACGAATCGTGAAACTTTGAACGGTCCATGTGGAGTTCCGTGAGATGGTCCAGAGAGCTGAGAGTGGCCAGGACCCACCCAACAAACTAAGTTAAGGTCCACGGACCACCCCACGGTCTGTGTGACCTCAAACGGACCGTTTGGTGGTCTGTCAAGTTGGGCAGAGGCTTGTCAAGGCTGTGGGCTGAACATTTGACTAAGGCAAGTCATATGGAGCAGTTATACGGACCGTTAAAGGTTTAATGGGCCGTTTGGGCCACCGTTTGGCCCTGGGTTCATTGATTTTTCCTCTTCTTTAAGGGTTAAGTTGTAATTTGGTTGATCCCTAGGCCCTTTTTAGGCTTCCTAAAGTCACTTAAACCTATTGGATATAACCCTAACACTTATTCATATATTTTTAACACTTTTAAACTTCATCAAATTCTCTCAAGCACCAAGAACACCATTGTTGAAGCTTTG
>JBCEWC010002864.1:0-32418 GCA_038996855.1 Solanum aculeatissimum | reverse complement strand
AAGTTGGTTGTACATTAGAATATGGAGATAAACTGGCTGTCTTTAGTAGGACGGCTAGTCTATGAACCATCACTAGGAGGAGGTAAGGTCTACGTCCCCCTCATTTTGTGTATTTTTACTTTTATTTATAATAAAGATTATAATTTAAAAAATGTGTATTTAGGGGATTCCTTTGACTTAAAACTTTAAGTACTTTACATTGACACTGATTTTCAGCCTTATTATTCTTAGGTACTATCCAAATCATATATTCCTTACATAACATGCCACACCATGTATATTATGGAGGATGATAAACAAGGAGTCTCACAATGTCCTATAAGATAGACATTCTCTTTGGATCCGAGAGAGAGATAGATTGACGTCCTTTACCTTGGAAATTTTAGGATGGACGTGGCAATGACATCGATATTGTTGCGCATCACCAAACTCATGGTGGTAGGAGTTATGTGAGTACTTTCAAGCAACCCATGATTGAGCATATCATATTTTAAATTTAGTTGCATAGAACTAGATTTATTTTTAGAGCATGACTTTAACACTTAAACTTGCATTATTTATTGAGTGGAATTATGAGTTGATGAGTTGAGTCCTAAGTCGTGTTGATTGATTTGAGTCTGAGCCTTATATAATTCCTTGAGCCATTTTACATACCAGTATATTATATGTACTGAAATCCATTTAGTGCCTGCATCATTAATGATGCAGATACATGTGATAGAGGACTTAAGAAGGCACATTGTTGAGGTTCATTTCCCTTGCATTCAGAATTAGTGAGCCCTCATTGCTATTCAGAAGAGCCTTTCTTTTCATCTCCGGTTGATTATTACTATTTTTCCTTGAGTTGGGTAGCCTTGGCCTGTCATGGTACCATTCAAGTGTTCAGAGATAGAGGCTTCATAGATATATAGTAGAGAATTATTTATGGTTATTTTATTTCAATATCGATCATTGAAACTATTTCTTTAATATATGAAATTTATTTATCTAACTGATGTCCGTTATATTATTCCATTGTCGAGTTGATAGGACGATAAGGTCAGGTGGTTCTCTTGGGGAATCAGCAATGGTTCTTCAAGTGCGGGTCATGCCAAGGGTACCCTCACGAGGCATGACAAATATGGTATTAGAGCACATAGTTCAAGTTTCCTAAGGAGTCTATGAAGTCGTGTCAAGTAGAGTCTTGTTTATGGGTATTTTCTGCATCACAGTTTATGAGCAGAAGGCTATAAGACATTAGGAATAGTTTCACTTTTGTTGTATTCTAAGTTTGTGTGATAGAGTTTAACTGTATAAAATCTCCTTGCTAATTTGTGTATTACGCATTTGTGGATCATGCCTCCCAAGGGAATCGCCCTCTATAGAGATGCTAGGATGAGCAACACTGAGAATCCCCCTCCTGAGGCACCTATTCAGATACAGACGAGGGGTCAGGGTCGGACCAACTAGAGTTATTGGTGTTTCACAGACACCTACAACTCCACCTGCTCTTGCTATAAAGGCTGACTTTAGAGGAGTTATTACTATACTCACCCAGTCGGTAGTTGCTTAGAGTGGGAAACGCAGTTCACAGGCTCCTAGTTCTAGCTCCCTAGAGTAGACTGCCGCCACCAGACTTAGGGATTTTCTGACGATGAACCCAGCTTTATTCACTGGGTCTAACGTTGAGAAGGACCCTCAGAATTGTATTGATGATATGAGGAAAGTCTTGAAAGCCATGCATACGACTAAGACCGAGGGAGTTGTACTTGTTGCCTATCAGCTCAAGGATGTGACAAACATATAGTATAATAAGTGGGAAGAGGGATGAAGTGAAGATGTTGATCTAGCTGAGTGGAGTGAATGTGAGAATGCCTTCCTTGATCACTTCTTCCCCAGTAGTTGAGGGAGCCAAAGATTGAGGAGTTCGTGAACCTGAAGAAGGAAGGGTTGACTGTCAAAGAATACAACCTTAAGTTTATCCAGTTGTCTAAGTATGCTCCAGACATGGTCCAGGACATGAGGGAAAGAATGAGAAAGTTTGTATTCGGCTTTGGTAAACATGTGAAGAAGGAGTGCGGAGTAACTTTGTTGATCCTAGGCATGGATATTTATAGGGTCATGGTCTATGCACAACAACTTAAGGAGGATAAGAAGAAAGATAGAGAGGATTATTTGAGCAAGAATGCCAAGTCAGCAAGGCCTAAGCAAAATCAGCCTAATTAGAGTAACGGAGATAAGTCTTACTTCCAGAAGAGACCTTCAGGTTATGCACCATCTTCAGCGAGTGCACCAGCTCCAAATAACCAGTATGATCAAAAGTCCTAAGGTTAACAGAACTTCAAAGCATAGGGTTGTCAAGACAGTATGGCCCTTAGCTCGAAAGGAAAGCCACCTTGTGGAAAGTATGGCAGGATATATCTGGGAGAGTGCAAAGATGGAGGGAATGGTTGCTACAAGTGTGATCAGGCTGGTCATTTTCAGAGAGAGTGTTCATTGTGGAACAATAAGGCCCAATCTTCTGCAAAATTACCACCAACTAGAGGTAATCATAGAGATGTTGCACCACGGACAGGCAGTGGGATAAACTATATATGCGATGGAGAACCGACAAGACTAAGAGGTCGCACCAGATATTATGATGGGTATGTTTCAAGTCTTTACTTTTGATTGTTATCCCTTGCTTGATCCAGGTCTAACCTGCTCCTTTGTGATGCCATATGTAGCTAGCAGATTTAAGATTTCTCGTGAGTGTTTACTTGAGACTTTCTCTATTTCTACTCTTATTGGTGATTCTATTGGAGCCAAAAGAGTTTATAGAGATTGTGTAGTGTCAATCTAGATACTCTTGTTGATCTGATTGAGTTAGACATGACTGATTTAATCCTTGGTATGTACAGGCTTCACACCTGCTATGCCAAAGTCAATTATAGAACTCAAACTATCAAATTCTAGTTTTCCAATGAGTCTTTCTTAGAGTGGAAGGGAGATTTTATTACACCTAAGGATAAGTTTATTTCCTACCTTAAGGCTAGAAGGATAATCTCTAAGGGATGTATCTATCACCTCATGTGAGTTAAGTCTAATAATGTTAAGCCACTTACTCTTGAGACCATCCCGATTATGAGTGAGTTTCCTGAGGATCTGTCTGGAGTCCCTCTTGATAGGGATATCAACTTAGGAATTGATGTTCTTTCCACACCCAACCTATCTCCATTCTACCGTATAAAATAGCCCCTGCTGAGTTGAAGGAGTTGAAAGAGCAACTGAGAGATTTTTTAGAAAAGGGATTCATTAGGCCGAGTGCTTCACCATGGTGTGCTCTGTTTTATTCGTGAGAAAGAACATGGTTCCCTCAGGATGTGTATTGACTATTGCCAGTTGAATAAGGTGACAGTCAAGAATAAGTATCCCCTTCCAAGGAATGACGAATTGTTCGACCAAGTTCAGGGTGCCATCATTCTCTCAAGATAGACCTCAGATCAAGCTATCACCAATTGAAGGTGAGGGAATATGACATCCCAAAGATTATTATTTGAACCAAATGTAGTCACTTTGAGTTTTTGGTAATATCCTTTAGGTTGAAAAAATCACCTGCAACCTTCATGGACTTGATGAATAGAGTATTCAAATAATACCTTGATATGTTCATGATTATATTCATTGATGATATTTTAGTGTATTCAAGATATGAGGAGGAGTATGCGAACCACCTTAGGTTTGCCTTACAAATGCTTAAGGATAACAAGTTATATACAAAATTTTTGAAGTATGAGTTTTGGCTCAAATCTGTGGCATTCCTAGTCCATGTGGTTTCAAGCGATGGTATACGAGTGGACACTCAAAATATTATGGTAGTTATGAACTAGCCTAGACCAACCACTCCAACTAACATAAGAAATTTTCTAGGTTTGGTTGGCTACTGCCGTAGATTTTATTGATGGGATCTCTTCTATATCAGCACTGCTGATTAGACTGACTCAGAAGAAGGTCAAGTCTCAATGGTCCGATGAGTGTAAGAAGAATTTTAAGAGTTGAAAACTAGGTTAACTACTACCCCAGTGTTAACCTTGCTTGAAGGAACTGATGGATTTGTCATTTATTGTGATGCTTCAAGAGTGGGATTGGGATGCATATTTTTGCAGAAGGGTAAAGTTGTTGCTTATTCTTCAAGGCAACTCAAGGTTCATAAGAAGAACTATCCAGACATGACCTGGAGCTGGCGGTTGTATTGTTTTCACTCAAGCTAGGGAACCACTACTTATATGGAGCACATGTTGATATATTCACAGACCATAAGGGTCTGCAATATGTCTTCACCTAGAAAAAGCTAATTTGAGGTAGAGGATATGACTTGATTTGTTTTAAGGCTATTGAGCATTGTCTACCACCCGAGTAAAGCTAACATAGTTGTTGATACTCTTAGCAATTTATCTATCAGGAGCACTACTCATGTGAAAGAGGAGGAAGAAAGAGTTAGATAAAGAGGTTCAAAGATTGGCACGATTGGGAGTTCAACAAGATGAATCTAATGAAGGTAGAGTTCTTGTGCACATTGGATTTGCATCATCTCTAGTAGTATATGTGAAGGAGAAGCAAGATCAATATCCTATCTTATTGCAATGAAAGAATGTGTGCATAAGTAGAAGGTGATAGCTTTTTTCACATGGGGAGATGGAGTATTGAGATATAAGGTAGATTGTGCATTCCAGATATTGATGGTGGTCGAGAGATAATCATGGAGGAAGCTCATATTCCAAATATTCTATCTACCCGGGCTTAACCAAGATGTACCATGACTTGAGAAAGGTTTACTGGTGGAGTAGGATGAAGAGAGACATTGTTGAGTTTATTTCTAGGTGCTCGAATTGCCAATAAGTTAAAGTTGAGCATCAAATACCATATGAAGTATCCCAAAACTTTGAGATCCTAGAGTAGAAGCGGGGGATGATTAATATGGACTTTGTCACAGGCTTACCGAGGTCGCGCAGATAACATGATTCAATTTGGTGATAGTTGATTGGATGATCAAATCTACACACTTCTTGGCAGTGAAATTGACTGACACCACGGAGAACTATGCATGGTTAAACATAAGAGAGATTGTGAGGTTGTATGGGATTCCTTTTTCTATCATCTCAAACAAAGAAGCCCAATTCACTGCTTAATTTTTAAGATCGTTCCAGAAAGGCTTGCGTTCGAAGGTGAATCTCAGCACTGCTTTTCACCCAAAGATCAATGGCTAGGTAGAACACACTATTCAAACCTTGAAGGATATGTTGAAAGCCTATGTCATTGATTTCAAAGGTAATTGGGATGACCATTTGCCTCTAGTTGAGTTTGCCTACAATGATAACTTCCATTCGAGAATTGAAATGGATCCATATGAGGCACTTTATAGGAGTAGGTGTAGTTCACCAATTGCTTTATTTGAGGTAGGTTAGGCAGAGTTGATTGGACCAGACTTGTTTCACCAAGCCATGAAAAAGGTGAAAATCATACGAGAAAGATTGAAAACTACACAGAGTTGACAAAAATCCTACATTGATGTGAAGAGAAGGGACTTAGAGTTTGAGGTTGACGATTGAGTGTATCTGAAAATGTAACCTATGAAAGGTGTGATGCGATTTGGGAAGAAAGGAAAGTTGAGTTGAAGGCAAATTGGCATTTATCAAATTATGAAGAGAATAGGAAATGTAGCTTACGAATTAAAGCTACTACCAGATCCAGCGACCATCTATCCGGTCTGCCATATTTCCATGCTTAAGAAGTGGTTGGGAGATCCACAGTTATTTGTGTTAGTTGAGAGTATTAGAGTAAAGGACAACTTGATTTATGAGGAGATTCACGTTCAAATTCTTGATCGACAGGTTCGTAAGTTGAGGACCAAAGAGATTGCATCTGTTAAAGTATAGTGGAGAAATCAGTTTGTAAAAGAAGCTACTTAGGAGGGTGAAGTGGATATGAAGTCCAAGTACCCCTATTTGTTCCTACCTAGTGATGATGAGAGAGTTCATGGTAATGATTCCTTCCTAACTCTTTAGTTCCCTCTATTCTTAATTGTTTAACAATAGTATCCTAGAGTTCGAGTGGTGATTGAGTTTATTTATAATGGCTTACTTGTTTGATTTAGTTATTGCATGAGTGATTTGAGAGTTATTTTGATTGTTGGAGTCCGTGATAGGATTTGTTCCATGACTAGTTTCTTAGATTTCTCTTAATTCGATTTTCTAGCAATGTTCTTACCAACATGCACATTATACTTTTTTCTGATTAACTCTTGCAATTTAAATACTCTGATATTACTTTATCATTGGAAACATTGGTCAGGAAGTTAGAGTTACATAAGTAATATCTGGAAGCCCTTTGACATAGACATACTAAAAAATAAGTTCTAATAATAAAGTTATTAGTTGCACTGTAAAGACTTGCATACAATAATCATTTGTAACCTATGAAGCTTCTTTGTTCCCTGGGATTGTCTTTGAGTCTTTTCTGCGCAATTTAGGTGGTTTTCTTGCTACCTCTCACACTTATTCTAATTGACTCATTCACACTTCTAAATCTAAAATCTTTTCTAAATTGCATACTGAGTAACTACCAATCTAAACTATTTTACATTTGAAAAAATCATACTAAACTGCCACACAATTTTCTTATTATTAGGATCAAATTTGACAATGTTTGTGGTATTTTTTTCTTTTTATTTTAGACAGTTTGAATTTTTTTCACCTTTGTCAAGACAATTGTTATCTACAGCAGTTTTAAAACTACAAACATCAAAACTTGGATAATATAGTTCATCACCCCTTAACCTTCTTTCTAAAGTATTTTTACTAATGTCAGTGTCATCAAATTTAAGATTTAATCCAGTGTCATCACATTGTATTTTTTTTAGTTTCTGCATAGATTCTCACCCTTCTTTTCTCCTTCGAAGGAACTTTTCTCAACCCTAATCTCTATTAAGCTCTCATAAACATCACTTTCATAATTTTCATCTTCAAGCAGTTCATTATTTTCAGACTTATCAATTGACTCGTAAGATCCTTTTAAAGAGAATTCACTATCTTCATAATTTGATGAATCATTACTTTGTTGGATCTAATATAGAGGATCTGATATATTTGAGGTAGTATCATATCACCATATCATATATTATTAAAAGTGAAAAGCTTCAAGATGCAAAGTTCAATTACCATTTTGCCCCTACATTAATTAATAATATTATAAATTATTTAATTAGTTAATTATTAAATACTAAATTATATCATATTACAACTAGAAAGAATCTAGCTAGATGAAAAGTTACACTACAATAAATCATAATAAATTTCACGTAACAATATCTTTAAGACAAAAGGCCAAAAAACCAATTCCGACCACTTAATCCCACACATATAATACTAATTAAATTGGTTTGCATTTAAACTCGATTAGGAGTTTATTTTCTTTTTCATTAAAACTAATGAGAACAAAAGGTCAAATAACCACTTAAGCCCACTTATTCACATAAAATACTAATTAAAATTGTTTGCATTTAAACCCAATTAGGAGTTTCTTCTCTTTTTCATTAAAACGAATCAGGCAATTTTAATCTCTTCCACGTCCAGTTCTTCATCAAAATTATGAAACTCTCTTATTAACATTTCCATCATTTTAATAACTTATAATTAGAATAATTTTTAATGTGTATTAACTTTTGAATAATTACACTGCAAATTAATTTTTATGCCATTTTATTTTTTTATATGTTTGTGTAATGTGTGTTAATCTTTGAAATATTATACTACTGATTATGTCACGACCTGAACCTAGGGTCTAGTCGTGATACAACAAATATGACACCAGAAGGTATCCCATCCAAGCTTCGTGTTAATATGATAAGCATTCATAAGGTAAACAAGCATACATAAAAGAATAAGCAAGTGAAAGTATATAAGAAGTAAACTATCATAGTTCCCATAGGAAATATACATCCATCCATAGTTCAAAATATGTCTCTACATCATAAATCTTGGTAAGGACTAACACATAAGCTCACCATAGAGATGTAAATCAAGAATAAAAGACAAAGTCTCAACATAAAAGGAAACATCATAAGGCTCATTCCCAAAGCAAAGGACCTCACCAACAGTCTTCAAACTCAATATCCAAAAACTAGCCTCAAAATGGAATAGCCTCCTCGTCTTTCGTGCCTACATGATTGGGTCATGTAGATAAATAAGCATGCATTAGTATATAGAATTCAATAAGTATGTAGGTATGCCATGAAATAAAGGACACCACAATAATATCAATATGTATAATCATCATAAATAGAATAAGGGTACAATATGCATGATCATGCAAGTTTAAAATCATATGAAGAAGCACAAAAAATAATCTATTTATCATTATTCCATACATATGTAGGAATAGGACCATAACCGACATTCAAAAGACCAACAAACTATTACATGGAATCCCAATGTTCACTCTCATCGAGTCAGAAGGAGTTTACTTTGCAAAGGTAAACTCTATTCTCACCCTAGAGGCTCTTTCCTAGCGTGGTGAGAACCATTATTTGACCCCACCCTTTAGGATCGATCCTAGCACAGTGAGTATCCATTAAAATCTATATGGATCCATTATCATTCCTTTAAGGAATAAAAGTATGAACATCATTCCTATGGTGGCACATAGTTATGGGACTATGGTATCTACCAAAGCCCTCTCAGTGCTAAGTCATATCCCACAGAATACTTTAAATCATGCATATATATATATATAAAACTTGCATGTAGTTCATACTTCATTAAAATCATGCTTTCATAATTCATAAATAGTCATCATAGCTTCCATGAAACATCATATCATAAGAATAGTCTATTTACTTTGCTTTCATCATAGTGTGAGTAGACTTTCCCTACCTTAACATCAACATCATAAACATTTAGGGTTTTCATTACCCTCTTCCTCATAGCATCATCATTATCATAAAACATGATTTTACATACTTAAAATCATAGTCATGAAATTTCATAGTTTATCATTTGAGAATAGGTCTAAGTGTGGGCTCATGAGCAATAGAGTCAAAATCATGCAATTGGATAGATTTTGTAGAGTAAAGCATGCATTAAAAAAAATTGGCATCATTAGTAAAGGAACCCACATCAAATCATTAGGCCCTAATCATGCATACTTTGAAATCATATAGTTTTGCTTGAAAAATTATATATATATCATAAAATTCATGTAGAAATCATAATCCTTGCATTAGGAATCATAGCTTAAAAGCTCATAAGAAATCACCATAAAAATCTGATAAAAAAAGGTTTTGGATTGGGCTTCATGGATGAAACTAATCCATGAATGAAGCCCTACATGCCTCAGGTGAAATCCTTAAAATTGACGTGAGAAATTTGGAAAATCCTTAGTCAAGCTTCAAACTTTAGCTTCAATGGAACCCTTGACTTAGAGAAAGAAATATTAAAAACACTTGAGAGAAATTTGAGAATTAAAGTCTTTGAATGAATTAGGACTAGTTCTTATAGGTACTCGATCGGTGAGGGTAGTTAGGGGATCCAAAACGATGTAGTTTAGGGCTTAGAAGGATTGGAAAAGTCAAAAATATCCTTCATTAAAACCTATCGGAGTCATCCACGAGAACCCTCTTATGGGTTGTGGAATGATTTATAGCTCGTAAAAATGTCTCGTAGACTAGGGTTCCACAAAAGTTAAGCTACTCGAAATGTTGCTTCCAATCCATGAATACACAGACGGCTCATAGAAACATATACTGGCCATAAGACCCTCCCTACCATGCTTCCTAAGACAAATTTTTGGTTCCTTCAAGCCTTTTCCACGATACCCACCTACAAATCGTAGAAAGTTCTATGGCTCATTTGTTACCTCGTAAGTCAAGTTCCAGAATTCCTTCAATTTTTTCACTTTTCCTTAGCAGTTACCATGAGGTCACCTAAGACCTGTGGACTATTTTATGGGTCGTATATAAGCTCATAAAACCAAACTTTTACAGATTTTTCTGCCTTCACTTTTTTCCAAGCTTATAAACATGAGGGGTGTTACAATATCTCCCTCTTTGGATCATTCTTCCTCGAATGAGGCAGAATTACACTTGAATGGAGTAAAGATAGGGCAATCATCATAGCAAATGCAAAAATTCAACTTAATCATCATTTTCGTAAAATCATCTAATGTATGCATCAAGTATCATTTCAAAAAAGTTTCATGATCATACATACATGCAACTGAGCAAGAGTTACCCATTCGTGAGAATTTCGAAGGAATAGATCGCATTAGGTACCTTATGCTTGAGTAGAAGGAAAGTGATAAGGGTATTGTTTCATCATATCTGCCTCTGCCTCCAAAGTAGCACTTTTAATTTGTTGGTTTCTCCATAACACCTTGACGAATGCAACCCCTTTGTTCCTTAATTTCTTCACTTGTCAATCCAAGATCTCAATTAGTACTTCTTCATACTTCAAATTTTCCTCTATAGTCACATCCTTCAATGGGACAATGTAATTAGAATCACCCATGCACTTCTGTTGCATAGAAATATTGAACATCGGATGAACCATAGCTAATTCCATAGGCAAGTTCAATTCATTATTATTTATCTTTCCCACTTTCTTCACTATCTCATAAGGTCCCACATATCTAGGACTCAATTTTCCTATCTTTCCAAAACACATCACTCTTTTCATTGGGGAAACTTTCAAATATATCAAGTCATCTTCATTGAATTCTAATTCTCTCCTTCTTACATCAACATATGAATTTTGACGACCTTGGGAAACCTTCAATTTTTCTCTTATGAATTTCACAGTCTCCATGGTATCAAGTATCAATTATGATCCAATTAAGGATATCTCTTCCATTTCAAACCATCCCACTGGTGACCTACACCCCTACCATATAACGCTTGAAATAGAGTCGTAACAATGCTTGAATGAAAACTATTGCTATAAGAAAATTCAATAAGAGGTAGGTGATCATCCCATCTTTCTTGGAAATCAAGTACACAAGCTCTCAACATGTCTTCCGATGTTTATATGGTCCTTTAAGCTTGTCCATCCATTTGAGGATGAAATGCGGTACATAGTTTTACCTTCGTACCAAGACTCTTTTGAAATAATTTCCAAAAATGAAAAGTGAATTGAGTACCTCTATCCAAATTGATGGACAATGGAACCCCATGCAACTTTACCAACTCAAGGATATAGACCATAGCATAGTGTTCAGCACCATAAGAAGTCTTCACCGGTAAAAAGTAGGTTATTTTCATCATTCCATCCACAATCACCCATATTGAGTCAAATTTCTTTCTAGTCTTTGGCAAACCCATAACGAAATCCATATTCACTTCTTCCCATTTTCAAGTTGGTAGTTCAATATCTTGGGTTAAACCACCTGGCCTTTGATGTTCTACCTTCACTTGTTGCCAATTAGCATATTCCACCACATACCTTGCTATGTCTTTCCTCATACTATTCAACCAACGAACTTCTATTAAATCCCTATACGTCTTGGTGGATCCTGGATGAATAGAGTACTTAGAATTATGAGCTTTGTCAAGTATCTTCTCTCTTAGGCTATCTACATTGGGTACACACAATCGTCCTTCATAACGTAATACTTCATCTCCCTCTTGTGAAAAGACTTTTACCTTCTTATCAACCACTAACCTTTTCAATTGAACCAGTGAAGGATCCATATCTTGCTTTTCACTAACTTCTTCACTCAAAGATGATTCTTCCCCATTTGGCATCAACTTTTCACCATTTCTTAAATTATTCACTCTCACCCCCAAATAAGACAAATGGTTCAATTCTTCAACCAACCCTTTATTACCACTCTCAACGTGTGACATACTACCCATAGATACTCTACTTAATGTGTTGGCCACAATATTAGCTTTACTGGGTGATACATCATACTTATGTTATAGTCTTTCAAAAGCTCCAACCATCTCTGTTGCCTTAGATTTATATCCCTTTGGCTAAACACATATTGTAAGCTCTTATGGTCGGTGAATATATCGATATGCACATTTTAGAGGTAGTTTTGCCAAATCATTAATGCAAATACAACTTCTAATAACTCAAGATCATGAGTCAGATAGTTCTTTTTGTGCACCTTTAACTATCTTGAGGCATAAGCAATGACCTTCCCATGTTGCATCAATACACAACCTAAGATTATATATGAGGCATCACAATACACCACAAACCTTTCGGACCATCGAGAAATGTTAAAATAGGAGCCGAAGTAAGGCAATCCTTCAACAATTGGAAGCTCCTTTCATATTCCTCAAACCATTGGAATTTTACCTTTTTTAGGTCAACCTTATCAATAGAGAAGAAATGGAGGAAAATCCCTCAATAAATTTTCTATAGTAACTAGCCAAACCTAGAAAACTACTAATGTAAGACAGAACCAACGGTTTAGGCCAATTCTTCACTGCCTCTATTTTCTTTAGATCAACTCTAACACCCTCGCTTGAAATAATGTGACCAAGAAAAGCCACTTCTCTTAGCCAAAATTCACATTTGCTAAACTTGGCAAAGAGTTGCTTATCTCTCGAACCTTGCAACACAATCCTCAAATGGTCTTCATGAACCTTCACATCCCTTGAATAAACTAATATATTATTTATGAACACTACCACAAACATATCAAAAAATGGTTTGAAGATTTATTCATCAAATCCATAAAAGCATCAGGGGTATTTGTTAGTCCAAAAGACATAACCAAAAATTCAAAATGACCATATCGGATTCTAAATATTATCTTTGCAATACCATTATTCTTCACCCTCAATTGGTGATACTCGGATTGGAGATCAATTTTAGAGAAATAACTTGCACCTTGAAGTTGATCAAATATGTCATCAATCTTTGGAAGTGGATACTTGTTTTTGACAGTTACCTTATTCAATTTCCTATAATCCACATACATCCAAAGTGAACCATCCTTCTTCCTTACAAACAATATGGGAGCACTCCATGGTAACACACTACGCCTTATGAATCCTTTATTAAGAAACTCCTTTGACTATTCCTTCAATTCTTTAAATTCCACTGGGGCCATACAGCATGGAGGTATAGAGATAGGTTGGGTGTCGAGCAAAAGATCAATACCAAAATCAGTTTCTCTTATAGGAGGAAGACTGCATAAGTCATCAGAAAAGACATCAGGAAACTCATTTACTATGGGGACCGAATAAAGAGGGGGTGGATGAGACTCATATAACATGATATAGACAACATTTAGAGATCATCTTCATAGCTTTCATATAAGAGACAAACCTCCCTTCAAACATAGAATTGGTTCCCTTCCATTCAAGAATGGTCTCTTTAAGAACTTGAAATGTGACCTTACGGGTCCTACAATCAATAGAAGCATAGAATGCATGCAACTAATTCATATCAAGAATAACATCAAAATTAGTCATGTCTAGCGCAACTAGATCACATGAGAAGACTTTATTCAAGAACGACATTGGACAATTTCAATAGACTTTATTGGCTAGGACTGACTCACTAATAGGAGTATAAATAGGATAAAGCTCTAGCAACACTTCCAGAAGCACATCAAATTTCATGGAAACATAAGGAGTAATAGAAGACATATTGGCACCAAGATCAAGCAAGGCATGTATATCATAATCAAAGACTTTGAACATACTAGTAACCATATTGGGAGCCTTATCAACTTCTTATCTAGCTTGCAAAGAATAGAATTGATTACCACAGGGACCACCACCTTGAACTTGGGCACCTGGTTGCACTTGCCCCTTTTGAGCCACTTGACCTTATGGACGACCTCTTTTACCCTTGCTATCCATATTGGGATAATTAGAAATCTTGTGTCCTACCTTTCCACATCTAAAGCATGTATCGGTACCCTTTAAGAACTCACCAAGATGGTTCCTCTCACATTTAGGGCACCTAGGAGGAATGGCACCACCTCTTAGAATATCTCCCAGCACCTTAGATTGACCTATTTCTCTTTATCAAACTTTTGAGTAGCACCCTTTAATGACCCTTGGCCTTGTTGGAATCGGCCACCATAAGATTTACCATAGGAGAACACTCCATCATAGTGAGCCCTCTTAGACTCCTTTGACCTCATCTTTTATAATTTCTCACTATCCACTTGTTCGGCGTATGTCATAAGCTTAGAGATATTCATTTCCTTGACAAGCATGACAGCCTTACATTAAATTAAAGTGATTTCACATAAACGCACAACATGCTCAAACTTTGGAACCAAGTAAAAATGGAGGAACTTGGGCTTTGTAGATGGAAGAACACCACAAATCAAACCCGCATTTCTTGGAAAAACTAGAGAGAAACAAACTTATAACCTTGGAGAAGATATCTTGGAACCCTAGTTGTCTTGCTTCTTCTCTTTGGAGCCCCTTTGCCTTAAAGAATTTTGAGAGTTCAAAGAATGAGGGAATAGGATGCTTAGGGCTGATTTATTCCCTTTTAGAACCCTAAATTATGGGGTTTAGGAATATAAGGGATAGAATTGAACAAACTACCCTTAAATAAAAGTTGTTGAATTTACTTACAGAACCTCATTTATGAGTTGTAAGTTGATCCACGGGTCGTAGGTCCCATCCGTCTGTTGACACATCAGAAATTCCTAAAAACTAATTTTACTGGGCTCAAAGTCACGAACTTCCTTACGGGTTGTACCCTAACTTACGTGTCATGGTTAGACTTTTAGAGTCTTTCAACACTTGGCCATTTTTCTTAGCCTCATTCTATGAAGCTCCCTACGGGTCGTATCCTTTTTCAGGGGCCATCTGATATCTCGTAAGTCACCTTCCAGCAAACTCCCAATTTCCTTCAAGTCAAGGCCCTCCATCTACGAACCCACTTATGGTCGGTAAAATATTACACGGCTCGTATGGGCCTTCATAACTCCATTCTACACTTAGCAAAATTTTTAACTTCTAGGACCCCATCTATGATACACTATTACGACCCGTAGGACACTTCATAACCCATAACTTTTCTCGTACTTCACTTCCAATATTCAAAACGCCCCATCACCCAACCTACGAGACCTTTGTATGTTCTATGAACCAAATAACAACTCGTACTTAGGCCTCGCGATTCTACTCCAGTGGCTAGATTTCTAGATTTTTCCTTGCCTCAACTTCAAACTAGTGGGGCATTACAATATCCCCCCTTGGGAATATTCATCCCAGAATATTAACCAAGCTAGCATGATAGGAGGGAAATGAACATGTGACATCCATCGCCAATGCAATACACAAACTAAACATCATTTTCATGCCAGGTTTTAAAATCTTTAACATCAAACACCATTCTTTTTAAACGCATATATAACACGTTTTGCATAATCGCATATAAGACTCTAATAAAAATTATTTTCATGAAATTTTTAAATCATTAACACCAATATTACTTAAGATGCACACAGAACATATTTTCATGATTGCACATAAGATCCCAATCAAAATCAACTTTGTGAATATGCATGTATAATGAGCAAGTCAAGACAAAAATAAGTGTGCATGAGGGCAAATATGAAAACACCACTTTTCCAATACCTCTACGCCACCACTTGCACCAAAATGTCAACGATGGCATCGTAACGATGAAACCATCTAGAATCAATCATCACCATATTTAAAAAATCACATACATACCGGGCAAAGTATTTTGAGATCTTTCTCTTCCCTTCCTAGTGGCCATCGGGCAATCCCTTCTCTTGTGTCCTAAATCACCACACCCAAAATATGCACTCGAACTGGCGAAACAATCTCAAAGATAGTGCTTCCTACACTTGGAACAAGTAAGATAGAGGTTTCTCTCCTTCTTGCTCCTAGGCCCTAAAGTCTTAGTGGATGATCCACCATTTTCAAGACGGGCCGTCTTTTGCTCTCTTGCGTCTCTTCTCACCTTTTCATCCTCAATTATTTCTATATAGGTAATGAGCCTCAAAATATCCATTTCTTTTATGAACATGGTGTCCCGACACTCTCGAACAAGCGAATCAAATAACACTAACATGGATTTGCTCACTCTAGCATGGGGGTCGGCAACTAGCAATAGGGCATATTTGAAAAGTTGAGTAAACATGAGAAAATACTCTCTCCCACTCATATTCCCTTGCTTAAGGTTTATAAATTCTTACAATTTAGCCTGCCTCAACTCTAAGGGAAAGAAGTGATCCAGAAATGCATCTCAAAACTCTCCCCAAGAGACAGGACCCTAATCTTCATTCCTCTCATTCATCCATTGAGCGTGCCATAATTGAGCCACTCCTATTTACTGGAATGCTTCCAACTCTGCCTTTTCCAATGAAGTCACCCCCATATAGGCTAACATCTTGTGCACTTCGTCTACAAACTCTTGAGCATCTTCCTCCACCTTTGATCCATGAAATTTGGAGGGTTCATTCTAGCAAGGTCACTTACCCTCGAAGCCGAAGTGGAAGCATTTAGAAAATAGGCTCCTTGGTTGGCTTAGTTTATCAGAACTTGTGTCAACATAGTCATAGCAACCAAAAATTGTGCATGAGTCACTCTCTCATCTTGAGGGGCTTGAGGATTCCTTCTTGGAGGCATTATCTAGAAAGGCGCAAAGAATATTCCATCAGAAAAAGGGGACCTTAGGACATCTCTAAAGAACGAAATGGATCATGAAAAAAGTGAGACAATTCCTAAACGCCTTATATCCTCCTATTCATAGATGTGACGCGCTTCACACCTATGAATAAGACTCTATCTGATGCGGTATGTTGGACTCATAGGACCATTTTAAAACCTCGCGCTCTGATACCAAGTTTGTAATGACCTAACCTAGGGTCCTAGTCATCGCACGGCAAATGAGATACATAGAGGTACCTCACCCGTGCCATCTTAAATATCTTAAGTAGTCATAGACAATGACATAATGAACTAAATAGGATACAACTTTCAAATAATGAACTAAGATAATGACATATCTTAAACGAGGATAGGGGCCATAAGTTTAAACCATAATGAACTAAAAGAATGGGATACAACCTTTCAAATGTCCAACAATATATCTAACATAAACTTGGCGGGGGGTAAGACATGTTCAAGCTCACCCTCAAAATATAATCATAAAAAAAAAGAATTATACAACTGGAACTAAATCATCATATTACATCAAACAAGAAATAGAACAAGGATGTCATTCCCGAACTAAAGGACTCACCAACTTCTGCTACGACAATCTGATACTAGCCATGTGGAGGATATTGAGGAGCACTAGTTTCTACATGATTAAATCATGAAGGCATAAAAGTATGCATCAGTACTTTGAATGTACTAGTATGAAGGTATGTATTGCATGATATGGAAATGATGATAAGATGATTCATGCTAAATCTTATGTTAACATTATACATCTACAAGAGCATTAATAATCATAATCAAACCAATATGAATTAAAAAAAAGGAAACTTTAGAAAGAACTTGGTAAAATGTGTAAATAAACATAGTCGCGAATAAGGAAATCATATGTCATTACGAATAATTTCAATAGCAATAGCCTTAGGTGAACAATGTATCAATTTATACAAAAGACTATTTTATTATAGAAGAAACATTAGTAATCATAACTGGGTCAGTTGAATACAAACTCATATACTCTTAGGAGAAGTACCATTTAAGCTTGTAAAATGTGGGTCATAGGGACTTTAAAACACTTTTTGTAGTAATAAACATCTTTGGACATAATAAAAGGGAACCATCTTAAATCCTAAAAAGAGGACAGCTTGGGGACAAGAGAAGAATATGAACATATGGGGGAGATGCAATACTATATTTCATCATAAGTTTCATAAACAAGATGTATAAACATATACAATAGAATATAAGTTCAATATGGCATGCATGAGTATGTTTTAACAAAAACTTGCATGAAACATAGCTTTTATATCATACATATGTGGGAGTACACCATAACCGACATAGACCATGTGAGCTACTACATGGAATTCAATGAACTCCTTCCATTAGAAAAAGGTCAATTCACTCCTTCCATTGGGAAAAGGAGAAGCTACTTGCCAAGGTAGATATCCAAAACTATAGTAACATAGCAATCGCATCTTTAAGGAACATTATGTCTTACGTGGATCCACTAGCCTAAGCATAGCCTACAAGGGCTCCAATAGGGGCACATAGTTAAAGAGACAAAGGGTTGCTACTAGGATTCCCTTACCGTATCCTACCATAATGCCTCACTCGGGGCTAAGTCATTACCACGGAATACGTTTGAAAACATATGTATAATCATAATCATCATAATCTTAAAGCATAGCTTTTAAACCAAATACATATTCGAGTAGCTCATCTTAACTTAATATCCACATGTAGGGCTTGCCCTCTTTTGAAAAGAATCTATCTTTAACATAACTTTGAGTGATTCAAAACATCATAACTTTAACTTCCATACACTTTCATAGCTTTATAATTGAACCCTCAACTTTGGAGATCATGTCTCACTTTCAAATCTTTAATAAAATAGTTGAATGGATTTCATGCATGGGAACTTTAAAGCATACAACTCGAAAGGACAATGCATCAATATATTGAAAATCATCAATTAAATCACAACTCATAGTAACATAACTTTCATAGCTTGATAAACATGATATAGCTTCATAATTGAAAACTACAAAAAACAACAACATACACAGTGGAATCCCATAAGTGGGTCTAGGGAGGGTAGGATGTACGTAGACCTTACCACAACCTCAGAGGTAGAGAGGTTATTTCCTGGGAACCCTCATCTCAAAAACCCATAAGTAGAATAACTAGATATGAAAAAAAGGGAAAGGAAAAGAAAAGGAAACAGAAAGAATAACTAATAAAAAAAGTACATGATATTGTGTAAATACGATAAGAAATCAACATATATATGTCGAATAATGGCAACCCAGGATATAAAAATGCGACTAATCCTACTATCCTACTATACCCTAAGTCCATACATCAACTTTATAATTGAAAACTCTTCAAATTAAAACATCCATATTCTTACACATCATAGGTTGAGACTTCCCTTATGTTCTTTCACAAAGATTAGATCCAAAACTTGAGGGTTCATGCTTATAAACTTAAAATCATGAAATTTCCATCCACCAATGCACACATAAGAGGGGTTATACTCATTTAGAATTATTCAAACCACCCAACATGATCCTTGTAAAACCCTAACTAGAATAAACATGAAGGTCAACTCAATATTCATTATAGATCTTAACATGATACTAATATACTTTATGTAACTACGAATGCATCATATACTTCATGATTAAAATGATTTCACATAAACTCATAACATGATCAAACATTGGAACCAAGTTGTATGACCTGAAAATAGACATGATGGTACTTGCTCAATCCCTTCAGAACAAGTCAGTCTTAACCCAACAAATAACAGAAATAACCTATAGAAGTAACTAAATAAAGTAGATAACTAAAAATAGAAATCTTCATAAGCTTAAATACCACCCCAAGGATTGGTTGTCATATGTACAAGCCATTAGCAATATAGAAAATCAAAAGTAGTACAAGTCTAAATTGTCTTTATTCTCGAATAGAACAAAGCATAAAGAAATAGGAACAAGAGATTCAGCCAAATGACAACAACTACCTCTCTAAAATTCCTGGAAAGCCCCGGATGATCAAGGATAAGTACTACTCACTGTCCGGGCTCAGAACCTACACAAGTCTAGAAGCAAGGGGTGAATACCAAAAATAACGCGGTACCCAATAAGTCAACTAACAAAACAAAGAAAGTCCAATAGAATATACAAACTCCTTTCATCCAAACCGACCTCCACAACTACAACCTGCAAAGAAAATTAGCCCAATCCAGTAACACATAGTACATAATCAAGATAGATTTCACAATATCACAATTTAAAAATAACAAGCCACAACTCACAAGTGATAACACAGTAAATCACAAGAATAACATCATGCTACACAAGAATATGAAAGGATGAGATGCAATGCTTATGCAATAATTATCGACAATGACCTCGACATCACAATATCACTAGTAAAGATCTCAATATCACAATATTATTGGTATTTACCTCGGAATCATAATGTCACTAGCAAAGATATCAATACCACAATATCGTCAATAATGACCTCGACATCACGATATCACTAGCAAAGATCTCAGTATCATAATATTACTGGGAATGACCTCAACATCACATCTTTACCGGTAAACACCTAGGCCTCAATTTTTACTATCTCACTCATATCAATATTCAGAACCAATGCAAGTATGTGTGACATAGAATGGATGAACATGAGATGAAGTCCATAAACAAATCCACTCATAATCACCAACCATAACAATATATCTTAATATAGAACTCTCATCACTTAACCACATTTTTAATTCAAGTATTACAACACCACACCAACTCACATTTGCATTTAATTACGCTATTTTTATAATATCACAAATAATTAATGTATCACACATAGAAGAAAGGAAAATTTGGGAATTCTTCGAGAATTACAAAGTTTTGAAAGTCTACTTGCCTTAGTCGAATCACGATCAATCAAACACTTAATCCGTCCCATTTTGAATAAAATCTGTAACACCACGATCTAATCAAATAAGAATTCACAATTAAATTTTTGAAATGAACAATACCCATATTACTATATGACCTAACCTAGACCAAAAAAAACTAACTAATTTCACAGTCAATTTCAAAAATTTCAAATTTAAGGTTAAGTTTTAATTCCTCCAAATAATATAATTCTAATGGTTATTCATATAATACAAACCCCCAATATAAATATAAAAACATAAACATATATATACATATTCAAAGCCGCATAATGTAGTATTACGTTCGCCTAAACAAAGAACCAAAACCACTGAACAGTAGTGCGCCAATTGAAGGAGGGACTTATTATCGAAAGGAATCTAATGTTAGTATAAATATTGATTAAGATCAAGGTTTCAATTGCTAATGATGATTACCACTATCTTGTCCCCTCCTTTACGTGACACGAGGCCAAAATGGATTTCCAATTCAACTTCTTTATTCTACTTTTCAAGTTTCAGTAATAGTAGTAATTAGAATTACTATACATATCTAAGGATAATTCAATTCCTAGCTATGAATTTTAATATGACTTAGCAACAATTAAGCGGATGAAAAACTCACTTGAAGCAGTGCGGCGTCCTTCGTCGCTTCTAGGTGTGAAATTTCTCCTTTTTCTCTTGTCTTAAATTAATCAAATTTTAAAAGTTCACTAATTTAATCTAAAATATTTGATCATGTGATTTAGAATTATAAATAAATTAATATTTAGTCCACTAATTAAGTCAATTATCTAGATTTATCCATAAATTAAATAACCATAGTTATTGGATAGTCCAAAATATCCATTTAAAATTTTATGAGATAAATCTTTTAGGAATCAAGAGGACTAATTCTCAAAATGACCTAACAGGTCATTACATCATCCACCACTAAAAAACATGTTCGTCCTTTAACATAAGGTAAAAGAAAGTACCTAAAGCTTCAAAAAGATGGGTATATTTAGCATGCATGTCAGACTCCGTATCCCAAGTCGCCTCTCTAATTAGACATTTCTTCCATTGCACCTTCACGGAAGCAATCTCTTTGTTTCTAAGCATATGAACCTGTCTATCCAAAATAGCCATACGCTCCTCCTCAAATGACAAGTCTGGACCCAACAGCACTGAATCAAATGAAAGTACATGAGACTCATCTGTCACATACTTTTGGAGCATAGAGACATGAAACACAGGATGCACGAATGATAAGCTAGGTGGAAAGGCTAGTTTATAGGCCATCTCTCCAACTCACTCCAAAATCTCAAATGGGCTAATGAATCATGGGCTAAGCTTGTCCTTCTTCCCAAATTGCATAACACGCTTCGTGGGTGATACTCTAAGCCAAACATGATCGCCTTCCATAAACTCTAGGGCTCGAACCCTCCTATCTGTATAACTCTTCTGATGACTCTGAGAAGTCAACAACCTACCTTGAATCATACGAACCTGCTTCATAGCATCTCTAATAAAGTTTGCATCTAATGAGTCTATCTTAGTGAAATCAAACCAACCAATCGGAGATCTACACCATCTACCATATAAGCCCTCAAATCAAGCCATCTGAATACTAGAATGATAAGTATTATAGTAGGTGAACTCTATTAAGGGCAAGTGTTGGTCAAAACAGGCACCAAAATCAATCACGCACGCTTGAAGCATATCCTCTAATGCCAAAATTATTCGCTCAGACTGTCTGTCTGTCTGAGGATGAAAGGCTGACTTGTTTTGGTGGGATTGAGCAAGTGCCATCACGCCCATTTTTGGGTAGTGATAGATGGAATCAGAGTCCTAGGTTCATAAGTCTCATATATGTATGAGCCAAGTCTAAATAGAGTCTTAAGGATCAGTACAGAGATGTCTGTATTTATCTTTAAGAGGCTATCAATATTATTAGAAAACTTTATTTTTATTTATTCTCTCTCATCGTGTATGGTTATATTTGTTAGTAGTGAATTGTGTCATATTCTTTTGATAGATGGCAAGTACTAGAGCAACTGTTACTAGTGGTAGAGGTGAGGCAGCTCTTGAGATAGTTGTTGAGGCCCCAATTAGAGGTAGGGGAAGGGGCCGAGATAGAGGTCGTGCCTAAGGAGTGGCCCCAATTAGAGTGCAAGCTAGAGGGGCTTCTCTAGAGCCATAGATAGAGGTTGGTGAGGACCAGGTTCTTCCAAAGCCCATAACTACACCTTTGTTGCAATATACTTTATAGTGGTAATGCAATAGGCATGCCTAGAGGTCCTCAAACTAGAAAAGGAACTCAAACTACAAATCAACATCAGGCTTCCATGGTTTATGATATAGTAGAGTAGCCACCATTGGGTCCAAGAGTTGAGATTGACCCTGCACCAGCTATTGGGGCACAAACCACTCTAGAGGATATTCTGGCAGTCGATGATTAGCTCAGTTATGAGAGATTTTAGAAGATGAAACCCCCTCAATTTTAGTGTGGTAGGAGCAAGGATGATAATGAGTTTCTGACCTTTTTCCATAAGATTCTAGAGGCAGTAGGTTTGATTGATTGATGTGGTGTCTGTTTTATTGCACTCCAACTTCGTGGACCTGCCAGAGAATGGTGGAGGACTTATATGAGATCTAGACCAATTGGATCCCCTCCAATGGATTGGAGTATATTCTCTAGTGCTTTTCAGTATCGCTTCATTCCTTGGAATGTACGAGAGAAGAGCCGATTGAGATTTGAGAACTTGAGGCAGGGTGGTATGACTGTTACTGCATATGAGGCTCATTTTTGTTAGTTATCTTGACATGCCTTAGATATGATTCCATATGATGTGGAGAGAGTATGCAGGTTTGTGAGGGATTTGAATTTCTCCATTAGATTTTATGTATTCATAGGAGCTCATGAGAGGGCTTCCTTTCATTCTATTGTGTGCACCGCCAAAGAGGTAGAGTTGTTGGTTCGAGAGGAGTTTGGGACCCTAGGAGGGCTCGTACTACGGGTTAGTTTTTTGTACCTCATTAGGAGGTAGAGGTTTGTGTAGGAGTGGTACATCCTTTAGGCGTCATAATCCTTTACATGCATTTATGCCAACAGCTGAGGGTGGATAGATGTCTCTCGGGTCCCATAATTCTACCTGTGGTATCCATAGTAGTTCATTTGGTGGACAATAGTTTTATACACCGAGTTCTTACTTTGGGTGTGGGGATTTAGGTTATCTGATTTGATAGTGTCCCTTTCAGACTCATTCGGGACCTCATCGTACTTATTGAGTAGCTCCAGTTAGAGATTCAACTCCATTGGGTAGGGATCGGGGCAAGGGTCAAACTACTAGAGGTGGAAGGACTTAAGATAGTGGTGCTTTAGTACCACATGGTGGAGATCAAGGTATTGCTCAAACTGAGGGTGGCAGAGGAGCTCAGTGCTATACTTTTCCTGGGAGACCCGAGGCTAAGGCTTTAGATATAGTTATTACAGGTATTGTTCCAATTTGTCATTGGTCTGCATTTGTTCTATTTGATCCTGGATCTACCTATTCTTATGTCTCTACATACTTTTTGTCTGGGTTTGATTTATTGTATGATCAGATGTCAGTGTCCGTGCATGTTTTTACACCAGTAGGTGAGCATTTAATGGTGGATCAATTATATTGATCTTGTTTTGTTTCTCTAGCTGGATATGATACTTGGATAGATATGATTATTCTAGAGATAGTAGACTTTGATGTTATCTTGGGGATGGATTGGATTTCTTATTATCATATCATTCTAGATTGTTATGCTAAGGTTGTAACCTTAGCCATGCCCAGGGTATCAAAATTTGAGTGGAAGGGTACTAGTGGTTCTTATCCTAGCAAAGTTATCTATTACATCCATGCTCAAAAATTTATTAATGGGGGGAGGGGGGCTTGTCTTACTTGTCTTTCATTCAGAATACTAATGTTGAACCACCTTCTATAGAGTCCATTCCGGTGGTTCAGAAGTTTGTCGATGTGTTTCTTACTGACCTTCTAGGTGTTCCTCCCGATAGGGATATTGACTTTCCTATTTATCTAGAGTTAGGCATTAAGCCCATCTCTATACCTCCATATAGAATAGCCCCAGTTGAGTTGAAAGAATTGAAAGAGCAACTTCAAGATTTGTTGAGCAAAGGGTTTATTTACTCTAACGTGTCAACTTGGGTGCCCCAATGTGAAAACGAAGGATGGGTCTATGAGAATGTGTATTGATTATAGGCAGTTGAACAAGGTAACTAAAAAGAACAAGTACTCTCTTCCCTATATTAATGACTTATTTGATCCGCTTCAGGGAGCGATTTTGTTCTCTAAGATTGACTTGAGGTCTGGTTATCATCAGCTAAGGATTAGAGCATCAGATATTCCTAAGACAACCTTTTGAACCAGTTATGTCGATTATGAGTTTTTGGTGATATCTTTTGGGTTGATTAATGCCCCTGCAACGTTCATGGAGTTGATGAATAAGGTATTTTATCCTTACTTAGATTCTTTTGTAATAGTATTTATTGATGAGATCTTGGTGTATTCTAAGATTGAGCTTGATCATGTTTGTCACTTAAGGATAGTGCTACAGAGGTTAAGGGAGGAAAAAGTATATGCAAAATTCTCGAAGAGTGAGTTCTGACTTGATTCGATGGTATTCTTAGGTCATGTGGTTTCCAAGGAGGGGATTAGAGTGGATTCGACTAAGGTAGAGGCAGTTAGAGGTTGGATATGGCCTACTTCAGCTACTGAGATTTGTAATTTTATGGGGTTAGCTGGTTATTATCGGTGGTTTATTCAGGGTTTTTCTTCTATTGCAGCCCCATTGACAAGGTTAACTCAAAAGAATGTAGCCTTCTATTGGTCTGATGAGAGTGAGGCAAGCTTCCAAAAGCTCAAGACTTTGTTGATTTTAGCTCTTATTTTGACACTACTTGAGGTAGGTGTGGACTTTACGACGATATTGTGGTACTGAGATCTTTGCTAGTGACATTGTGATGTCGGGGTCATTGTGGGCAATATTGTGATACTGAGATCTTTAATAACACTCCAGGTCATTTCTGTGGTTCCACAAATATTATTAGTTTGATTATTTGCCTAGTGACCTCGGGCTATTTGTAATTTATTGGCATTGATTGCTCCGTCGTTGGATGAATCGTTTGATAATTATACAACTTTTTGAGTTAAACGAGAGATTATAATTGTATAATAAATTTTCATGTAAAGTCCTAGTAAATGACCTCAGAGTGGAATTCTGACAGTTCCATCAGCTCCATAATGGTCAAGGCTAGGAGCATGTTCGGTACAATTATATCGAGTTTTATAAATTTAGCCGTCGAAATAAGTTAATAGTTGACTTTAGTCAACGTCTTTGAGAGCGTGCCCCAAATGGAAATTCTGACCGTACCGTTGGATACTGAACGTTGAGATTGGTTTAGAAAGACCTTTCGTTCGGTTCTCGGGGATTTCGGGTGTGTTTTGGTCCCTTCGATAGATTTCGATATTAGGAAATGGGACCCACCTTAGAATAAAACAGCCTCCGATTGAAATTTTCACCATACCATTGAGTCCAGACTATCGTTTCCAATCCGATTTCATATATGGATTGTATTTTTTCGACTCTGAATGAGGTCGAGGCATCAAAATTTAGTTTGAGCAGTTGCTGAAAATTAAAAGGTGGCGCTGACGTGGCCCAATGAGGGCCTGCCATGTGGAGGCGGTTAAAGATTAAATATATATATAAAATGTGGAAAACAAATCTAGAAACAGTTTTTTCAGAAACAAACGCGTGTAAACCAGTTTAGTGTACAATTTTCACACTCGATTTCTCCCTCGTTTTCAGTCAGATTTTGGCAATTCAAAAGCCTAACTTGTGTATTTTTCCACAAGGAACATCTTGGGAGCTTCAGAAACTTCTGTTGGCATGCTGTTTGAGGTAAAAATGGACCATTTTACTGCTGTTATATATTGCGGTTTCAGAATTTTGAATTGTGATTTTTTTATCCATTTTGAGTCGACCTTTGGTGAAATTTGGGTCTATTTAGTGTGATTTTGCGAGGCGCACATCGTGGTAATGTCAAAATTAATTGATATCTCTCCGTTTGGTGCGGAAATCTGATTTTAGCTGCTGTTATATTGCAATTATTTTAGAAACTTTTAGTTGCTATATCTCGGTTGTTTCTTATCGTACTTAAGTAAAATTTGGGTCTAAATTATACTAAATCACGGTATATTCAGATTTTTTAAATTTGATTGGAGTTTTGAGTTAATTTCAAAGAAGTTGTTGTAAATAAATGTTTCTTTTTCTGATAAGAAATGCAACTTCATTTTTGAGTCGTTTCTCTGCCTTTTGGGACCTGTTTTGGGCTCAATTTCTAGATATGGACTCGGGGTGATATAGGTATTATTTTACGAGGGTTGGTTTGGTATTCTATGTGTGGCCCTATTTTCTCCATTTTAGTTGTATTTGACGTATTTTCCCCCGTTTTTGGAGATATTATAGCCAAAATGGTTGTATTGATATTTTGACTCATATTTTGATAGCTGAGTGGCATTTGGAGGTCATCAGAGAGGAAAAACGCACGTGGATTGATTTAGAGCACGTGGATTCGCCTTTCAGGTAGGCTAGGCTTCTTTACCTATAGACTGAGTTGAAATACATGTGTATTGAGAACTTGGTTGTGGTTGAAAGTTTTGAGTAAGATATATATATATGTCATGAGGCTGATTGCTAGTAATATTTTCTGCTATGCATTTAAACACTGTTGTCATGATTTATTAATACCTATTTTCTTGGATAGTCCTTGTACTTAGTATATGGGGTAACTACAGTTATTTTGGGATACTTGTGGTTGTTCTGGACTGTACTAGTTGTGATCATTATAGTAGCTGAGTATTGATATTGTTGAACCACGAAAAGGCCTGGTAGAGATTGGATATGGGCTAAAGCCCTGTGATAGGTATATGTATATATTTTAGCTTAACTCCTATTTGTAGGAATGTGTAGCTTGATGCTACTGAGATATGTTGGTTGTGAGGTTGTTTGTTGATTATATGTTGTATTGTCGACTGACTCTAGTATGGATATGATTTTGATGGACCAATTTATTCGGGATACCTATGATACAGTCGTACTATGGATTGATTCTGGTATAGATATGACTTTAATAGCCTTGGTTGTTCTGGATAATTGTTATGTACTTGTTGATGGATCTCTGGATTAGAGACCCCATAGATTATACTTGGGTTTGAGACCCTGTCGATTGTCCTTTGGGTTCGGGATCCTGTTGGTTATGCTTCGAGTCGGGGACCCCGTTTATTGCTCGTGGGTCCAGGACCAAGTTAATTTTACTTGGGTTTAAGGCCCAATTGATTTTCCCAAGATTTGAGACCTATGGTTACTCAGAGTACTTGTGATTGACTGGAACGTGGTGTTTTTCGCTTTGGGTGAGCATGACCCTACATTAGTCTGTGAGATATATACTTCTGTATACAATCGTTAGTCCTTGTGCATTTGTTATCCTTACTGAGGTTGGGGTTAGCTAGTGTTTTCTAAGGGACGGTGACATAAGGTTGTGTGGGTTGGATTGTGTGTGATATGTATGTTATGAATGTTGTCGCCTACATTCACTCTGGGCATGATATGACTCTAGAGATCCAGATTCAGATAAACTGGTTGAGTGAGTGACTATTTCGATACCTCTAGTCCTAGATGATGCTCCCCGCTACTGTTGAGGTTCGGTGTCCATGTTCGAGTGTCTGATACATGGGAGTCGCACCCCGTCGTCTGACTCCGGTGACCACGACTGGAATATCGGGTGGCGGATATCGATTCTGAGGTCAAGCACCAGTTGATTGTTACTGGGCTCAAGGCCCAGTGGTTGTTCTTGGGTTTTGAGACACTATGATTTGTTCAGAGAGGTATGACACACTGATTTTTTTGGGTCTGAGACCTTGTCTATTATATTTTGGGTTTCAGACCCTATTGATTGTGTTAGGGGGATACATCCCACCATTATGTATATTGTCAAACCATCTGGCCCTGGCTAACTGCCCTGACTGGAGGCTAGGTCAGGAAAGGGGTTTGAGGCCCCGGGTAACAGTTAGGGATTTGAGGTCCCAAGTGATAGTTAAGGGTTTGAGGCCTCGTTGATATTATAGCAGTTTGAGGCCTTGAGTGACAGTTAGGGGTTTGAGGCCCCAAGTGATAGTTAGGGGTTTGAGGCCCCATATGATGTTGTATCCTGCACTAGTTGAAATCTCATGCCAATCGTTACTGACCCCTGTACTCTCCCCACCTATACACACACCCTGATTATGCGTGGGTGTACTATTTGGGCTTATAGAGGCTCAAAGGGCATTCAGGCTTACACACCAGGGCCTTACATCCATGTATAATTGACCTGTAATCATATGATATTGGGAGTTGGGTTCTATTGTGATTTAGTTGATCAGATTGTGTGTCGGCTGTACCTTCGAGGCTTATGGGGCTCAGTTGGCGTACAAGCATAGATATTAGAGCCTTGCACCCGCGTACATCACCATGTCTCAGTTGGGGACAGTTGTGGTGGCCCTACATAGTCTTTGTCAGTTGTTACCGATATCCATCACTTGGGTTGGTTCAGTTCACCATTGTTCATCGCCTTGGTTGGTTTTATTGTGGTTTGAGGGTTTCTAAACATGTTGTTTCCTTAATCTAAGTTTTGATTTGGCTAAACCTGCTACAGTTCTTTATATTTGAGTCTTTTGGTTTTACTGTATTTTCACTTAGTCGGTCAATGATGCCTACTGGTTGCCTATTACCAGTACTCACCCCTATATTTCTACATCTTCTCATGGTGCAGGTCAAGGTACTAGCTGCAATCACTGAGTTAGCGATTCGCAGGCGATTCAGGAGACATTGGTGAGTATCAGTAGCTCTGGATATTCTATATTCTCCTTCTATTTTGACGGTTGTCTTTTGTATTCAGACATTGCCTTGTATACTTAATTTGGTTTTGTGTGTGTGGTTTTCTATTTTGGTTATGTACGTAGATATGTATTCTTTATTTTGAGTCTATAGTAGCTCTGTACAAGTGACTTCCAGGTCCTGGGATAGGTTGTTGTTTCCTTATTTTGTATGTCATTAGCTATCGTTATGCTTAGCTATTAGGACAGACATCGAGGATTTTGGGTTGGCTTGCCTATAAGTGGGATCTAGCAGGTGACATCATGACTTGAAAGGTCAGGTCGTGACAAGATCTTTGCTAGTGATATTATGATGTTGAGGTCATTGTCGTCGATTATTACATAAGCATTGCATCTCATCCTTGCATATTCTTTTGTGGCATGATATTATTCCTATGATTGATTATGTTATCATTTGTGAGTTGTGGCTAGTGATTTTAAATTATGATATTGTGAAAACTATCTTGAATGTGTACTATGTGTTGCTAGGTTGGGTTGATTTTTTGGGCAGGTTGCAGTTGTGGAGGTAGGTTGGGAAGAAAGGAGTGTGTGTATTCTATTGGACTTATTTTGTTTTGTTAGTTGACTTGTTGGGTACCATGTTATTTTTGGTACTCACCACTTGCTTCTACACTTGTGTAGGTTTTGAGCCCGAACAATGAGTAGTACATATCCTTGATCATTTGAGGCTCCCTAGGAGATTTAGTGAGGTAGTTGTTGTCATCTGGCTGACTCTTTTGTTCCTATTTTTTATGCTTTGTTCTATCCGAGTAGAAAGACAGTTCAGACTTGTACTTTTTTTTATTTTTTGTATTGCTACTGGCTTGTACACGTGATAACCAATCCTTCGGTGGTATTTAAGCTTGTGAAGATTTCTATGTTTAGTTATCTACTTTATTTAGTTACTTTTGCATGCTATTTTTGTTATTTGTTGGGTTAAGGCTGACTTATTCTGATGGGATTGAGCAAGTGTCATCACATCCTTTTTTAGGTCGTGACACAAGTAAAAATGGAGGAACTTTTTCTTTGTGGATGGAAGAACACCACAATTCAAACTCACATACCTTGGATAAATAGGAGAGAAACAAACTTGTAACCTTGGAGAAGAAATCTTGGAACCCTAGTTGCCTTGCTTCTTCTCTTGAGAGCCCCTTTTCCTTAGAGAATTTTGAGAGTTTAAAGAATGAGGGAATGAGGTTCTTAGGGTTGATTTATGCCCTTTTAGAACTGCAAAATGATGGGGTTTAGGAACATAAGGGACAGAATTGACCAAAATGCCCTTAATAAAAGTTGTTAGATTCACTTATGGAACCCCATTTATGAGTCGTACGTTAATCCACAGGTCGTAGGTCCCGTCCGTCTGTTGACAATTAGAAATTCCTGAAAACTAATTTTTTTGGGTTCAAAGTCACGAACTTTCTTATGGGTTGTACCTTGACTTGTGGGTCATGGTTAGACTCATAGAATCTTTCCACACTTGGCCATTTTTCTCAGTCTCATTGCACAAAGCTCCCTTTAGGTCGTACTCTCTTTCACGGGCCGTCTGATATAATGTAAGTCACCTTCTAGCAAACTCCCAATTTCTTTCAAGTCAAGTCCCTCCATATATGAACCCACTTATGGTCTGTATAACATTACATGGGCCATATGGACTTTCGTAACCCCATTCTACACTAAGAAAAATTTTCAACTTCTAGGACCCCATTTACAATCCACTATTAAGACCCGTAGGACACTTCACGATTCTTAACTCTTCTCGTACTTCACTTCCAGTCTTCAAACTTCCCCATCACCCAACCTACGAGACCTTTGCAGGGTCCGTGAACCAAATAATGACCCGTACTTAAGTCTCGTGGTTCTATTCCAGTGGCTAGATTTTCAGCTTTTGTCTTGCCTCGACTTCAAAGTTTAGGGCGTTACAGCTGCCAAAATATCTATTAAGCTATTGAAAAGAGAATATTCAAGTGGATCCTATGTTAGTGTCGATACTTTACAAGAAATTGATGGTATGTCCTTGGATAATATAATTTTTGAGAAGTTAGGAGAAAAGGGGGAGCTCAAAAACTCAACATTGTGAAACTCAACCGGAGATAATTCATATGGTTCAGAAAGGTTCCACAAAAATATCATCGAGCTAGCATGTACAGAGGATGAAGATTTAATCGCCAGATATTCTTGTTTCTTGCAAGTACAATTGATTATCAAAAACCTTCATCACTAGAAGAACTAAAAGGAGTCCAAACAAATCTATTTCGATCTTCACCAAGGAAATGTTCAAAAGCTTTGATGGAGTTCTTTAGCAACAAGCTTCGAGTAGTTTTCAAAAAATCACTTTAAGGGAGAGTGTGAAAAATGTTAAAGTAGATTTTTTGGTAGATGATATATTTTTCCGGATTTTCCTAGTAGAGAAGCTTCGATAATTATCTTGAAGAAATATTTAGATATTTTAGAATAGAAGACAAAGTTACTAGAATTTTCTTGAAGATATTTTATAGATGATATTTGTAAAAATTCATAGAACATTCTAGATCATCTAGTATCTATAACCACACATAGACAAGTATAAACAGGGGATGGTCTTGTACATTTGTATCAATCAAAAAATCCAAATCAAAGAGTGTTCTTCTATAACAATGTTCTCATTTCCACAATCTTCCTTGTGAGACCCCGTATTTCTCGTCTTTCATAATATGCATATTGTGGCATCTTGTATAAGGCATATATGAATCTGGATAGAACTTAAGAGTAATAAGGCTTCAAGTAGGTGGTAATATCAAGGTATTAAAGTTTTAAGTCAAAGGAATTCCCCTAAATGAATATTCGGGATTAGATAGATGGCCCAAGTGGCACTTCGCCCTTTTCGGAAGATTTAAATTGAGTTTCACTTCTCGGATGGG